>WHPZ01579574.1:0-46960 GCA_016617965.1 Macrosiphum rosae | reverse complement strand
CTCGGACCGGATCCCGCTCAAAACAGGAAAATACTTAATTTTTTAAAATCAATTAATTTAATAGAACAAATATAATGTAAATGTAAATATAAATATAATTATGTAAAAAAGTTTCACAAAAAAAAAAAAAAAAAAACTGTAACTTATGGCCTATGATGCCGGGTTGTAAAATAAATAGATCAATAAAAAAAAAAAAAAAATTGTAATATAACAATATCTAACTATTAAAATGTGAAATGAAAATCTCTGTACAGGCTAAATTCTGGAACTACTATTATCAGATCTTCTTCATTTTTTCACAGAGAAGGTTTATATAAAAAAAAAATTTAGGAAAATCCACCGGTTTATGATATATTGGTTGCTATTGGTTAATCATGTTTTTTGATTTGTATTATTATCTTTTGTCAATATACATATAATATATAATATATACAAGAAGATCTGATAAGTAGTTCCAGAGTTTAGTCTGTATAGTTATACATAGTATGTGTATTTCATAGTTAGATATATAAATACATTTGAAGATTTATATATCTATATGTATATAAATTAATGTTTGTGGATAGATTAGACCTCTAGAAAGAAGATAGGTTAATTTACAAACTGTTAAATTTGTTTTTTTTTTATTCATCGGATTTTAGTACGGTTAGGTTAGGATAGGATTTTTTATGAATTTATTATATTAATCTACCGTAGGTGGAATCAAGTAAAAACGACTAACTTGGTATAACTCTGATACCATAGAGTTAAATCATACACTTACGTAGGTACAAACACCGGGTTCACGATCTACTGCACATAGATTCCCTACTTGATAATGTACTGCTGCGAAGCAGAATTTTTATTCGGAGCAACAGAAAAGTTAAGATACATTTTGAACACCATACACCGAATATTAAATAATGAATTGAACAAAGTATGAGTCATATAGAGTTGATACATTTAACTGGCAACGAAGTTCAAGGGATCAGCTAGTACATTATATATTTATATAATAAAAAGGAAATAATATGGGATTACTGGTCGCATTTTGATCACTGATCGATACTATAGTAATAATTAATAATAAATATACAATAATTTATATTATATTATGTAATAATACATATTATTGTAGTCCAATCTTGACTGCTTGGAGAAGGAGATAATGTTGAATATTGAAAAGTTCGAGCTCTAAGGTTTCCACTATTTCGTCGGATATTTTGTTTTTGTTCATTCCTGTGTTTGACGGAAAGTATGACACCATTTCCCAGTGGCGTCCGCAGGGGGAGGGCTAACGTGCTGAAGCCCCCCCCCCATTGCCCGTATTATTATTACTTTTAAAAAAAAATATTAGTCAAGTTTAAACTGTCAACTATAGTAAGCAAGACGTAAATTTCATACATGACTTACCAGAATGAATTCATTTTTGAAAAAACATTGTATTTGCATACCAATTTTCATAAATTATCTATAATTTTTCGGTAAAAGAATGAACTACTTGTACGAAAGACCTTGTATTAAATTGTCTAGCCTTAGCTGTACATATTTTATATTTTATAAGTTTTGAACTACAAATTAACTGTAGTTAAATCGTTTTGAACTTTAAATGCATATGTATCGTTAATATTTTAGCTATAATAAAAAAACTTACGTATTACATTTTTAAGCTTTTTGACCGGATAAATAATTTTTTATTGACATTTATAAAAAAAAAAATATAATTAATCAAATACAATATAAGTGAGGACGGTATAACGAACTAACCAAGCTACTGTTACCAAACAATTTAAATAAGTTTTCATTTTTTTTCTCCAATTAGGTACTTTTAAAAGCACTGAGCAGGTTCAATTTCGACCTCCTAAAAGTACCAACTAGATCCAATTTGCTTCCAAAAACATACACTGGGCATCGAAACTTATGATAAGAGCATATTTTCTACCAGAAAAGTTGAAAAGTTACAAACATTTTAAAATACCTCAAATAAACGTCTGAAATTATTAGACTGGACAAAATAAAAATAAATTTGTAACTAATTTTCAAGCCCCCCCCCCCATTGAAAAATTCTGCGGACGCCACTGCCATTTCCCACATATAATGGAGGTTCCTCACAAGAAATCAGGTATCCGTATGCAATTCTAGTAAGACCTATTCTGAGTCTATTGATAATTGTATTTTTGTCGTCTGTGTGAATGATTTTGAATAGAATGAAGAAAATAAGGTTTTATTTCCATATATAATATTACCTATATAATGTTTAGGAAAAAATAGGACATTTTTAAAAAGTACGACAAACAACAAAATAGAGTCATAATATCAGGGATTTGTATTTATTTATACAATATAATTTTTTTCTAAAATGCACATAATATGAATATTAATTTAAAAGTATAGTTGATAGCACAAAATATGTATAGAATATTGATTATTATAGCAGGTATGTATAACTTCATTGATTCATAGCAAGTAATAATTATAGTTACGATACACAACAATAGGTATTAAGTCAGAATATATTTTTGGTGATAATTAATTGATTCTGTAAATTTTATCAGAGTTGATGGCTAAATAAATGTTAATGTTACCCATAAATAATGTTGATCATTTGTGATTATTTTGAATTGCAACAACTATTTGTTATTATAATTCGAACTGTCTCCTAAAACATTCTGTATAATGTTTCCATAAAACACATGACAATATAAAAATACGTATTCATGGTGTTTCATATTCGTCGATATAAATATTTTCTATCTAGTCATAGCTTCAAATAGTAATTAATAAATTGCATACGTGGAACATATCTACTTCATTATCAAACGTGCACGTGTATACCAATTAGTGTGCAGTACCTATTTATTAATTATTAGCAATAGACTTAAATAATTTATACAGTATACATATACCAAGCCTCATGCTAAAGTGAATTAAATATTATATATTGTGTGTAAAGAAAATCTGTTAAGTGCGTTACCGAAAATCTATAATCGGTTGGTATGATTTCATGATTATATCACAGTAGATATGCATTTTGTGTTAATTTGATTACAATTGTTATTTATTTATCCCATTTGAAAGAAAAATAAAAAAAAATTATTAGATAAATATTATACATAACTTTCGTATTTTATATAAAGTGGTGATCATGTGACATAAACGTAGCACCCCACTCGATATTTTTCACTACGAAGAAAATGTATGAATGACAATCATAAAATATGTAACCATTAATTGTACATACACCAGATACTTAGTGGAAATCAGTTAATTTTTACATTTTATTCGTTTCTATGGTGATAAACAAAGCTTTACGCTAAATTGGCTAGTAAATAAAAATATTAGCAGTAACTACCCATCCCAAAAACATATTTATGTTAAAAAATTGAAATTATTCTAACATATTACTTTATAGGTATGTCTGTTTATTATTTTGAGCCTAGAAATATATAGTAAATATATTTTTTGTGTCTCACTATTCGTACATCTAAGCACATTATTACGGTGTACCATTATTACCATTATTACAAATTATAAAACAAAAACTAGTGTCGTTGAATAATCGAACTTCAAAAACGAATTTGAGTGGTGCTTCGCTTAAAATAAATTTCACTTTCCAGATTAATTAATTAATATTTTTTGATATTTTTTATACACTAAAAACGGAAAAAATAGAATTTAACACTCTAAAGTTTGAAATTTAACAACAAGAAAAAAGATTGTAATGTATAACTATCAAGGCCTTGCACTCAAATTATCCTGAACCCTTAACACCCTTAAGAATAGTGCTGTATTCAAAACCCGAATGATATTTTTCAAAACGGCTGAATTAACAGAAACAGTAATAAAAAATCCTGTTCAACTTGAATCTTGAATAATTTTAGGTTCTGAGTGGAACGATGAATGTATTGATTTTACAATGATGTATGTTTTTTTTTTTAATTTTTTAATTTTTTTTTTTGTGTCTGTGTACACGATAAATAGTCGAAATATTGCTTCGATTTTTAACTTCAGTATCTTGTTCTAATGAAAAGTGAATATTGTTGGTGCATTGGGAAAGTAAAAATTTAAAATTCCCAGTAATTTTCAAAAGCGCAGTAAAAAATAAAATAAAAATTAAGGAAAGACGGGAATTTTTGGTGTAACTTTAAAACAAATGACCGTAGAAACATGAAATTTTCACTGGTTGTTTATATTTCCATTTTCTATACACGTTAAAATTTTCAAAATAATTTGATTTATTTTGAACTACTTAGGGACATTTTCAGTTTCCAATCTTATTAGTATTTTTTTCTATGAATGTCAATAATTTGTAAATTATTTCTAGTTAGAAATTCATAAAAATTTAAGATATGAAAATGTAATACGAGATTCCTCATAAGTTTGCCTACCTTTATTAAAAAAAAAAAATGTCTACAAGATAGTCAAATTAAATTTTTATGATTGTTTGAAATTCATATTTTTACAACATTTGATATTCACTCGATTTCTCATGTAACGATTTTCTTATTTTGTTTTAATTACAAAACGAATAACTGTAGATACTTGAAAATTTTACTGAATGTTTATATTAGCATTTCCTATACACCGTACAATTTTGAAAATATTTTGACTATTTTTGAGCTGTTTACTGACATTTTCAGTTTTAAATTTTTTTAGTTTTCTTTTCTATAAATATCAATAAAATTTTATTTGTTGGGTAAAAAAACGTGAAAATTTAATGCAAAGCTCTTGCAGATATATTGTTATAATAGCAGTTGAAAAATAATAAAAATACATCGGCACAATTTTTTTTTATACGTATTTAAAGTTCAAATTTTTACAAAATGTATCACATTTAAAATTTAATAATTATTTTGTAGTTAAAAATAGGTTAGATATAAATTACTTTATTCACTTTAATATCATCAAATATACTTAGTAATATCATAGGTTGACTGACTGTTTTCGCTCAGTATCGTTTTTCTTATACAATAATTATAATATATCATTGAATTCAAATTTAACACCATCCATTACAGCAACCCATTTGTAACCTACTGTACAGCAGAGCACCTTTTTTATTTCACAAATGTCTTACGATAATATGTAATTTTTACGGACCAATTGATTTTGCAATATGTTATTCAATAATAATTATTGCGACAAATAATTTTCAATCAATTAATTGTTATCTAAATATTTTTCATTATCAAGAAAATATACAACTTTATGCTTCAGCTCGTTCATTAATTTAGTAGTATTTATGAAATGAAATAATATTTTAACTTATTAAAACTTAGCACCTACTACTTAGCAACAATATTCACCAGAATAATAATAGTTACGAGTGCCCAAACGTTTTTTTAAATTTTTTATTCATATATTTGAACACCCGACTACATTCAGCCCTGGAAACCTAAATCCCAATACAAGATTCGGGTGCAAAGCCCAAGTAACTGCTCACTGGTCGGGAACCCAGATTTCTCATTTCTCAGTTAATACAATATCATGAATAGTAGCTAAGTGTTATTTAGCCAAGCTTTAAACGTTTCAAAATTATCGGCGAATACCGACAGATTGGTTTCAATATAATACCATTGCGTTATCGTACAAAATATAATATTATGTTGAATTGTTCTCTACATAACATTTTATTAATTTTTTAAACAAAAAATTCGCAATATAAAAATAAATATTATATTATATTAATTATTAACCAATCAATGTTTATAATATTTACATAATATTATTATGATCATCATCATGATGTTTAGAATCGAATGATAGGTACATCTACACTGCTATGCAATATCTTATAACCTGCTAATGAAGTCGTCTTGTGGAAAAATTATTTGTGTAATTATTATTTATTTAGATACGTGGTATGATTTGGTGAAAATTTGGAATATCAGTTCAATGTTCTTCTGCTATCGTTTTTTCGATTTGTTCATAATCAATGGATGTCTATAATAATATGATACTTTTGGCATTTGTCCCGAAAAAAGCTCCATTGTAATAATATGTGCAGCGCTAATGTACGTTAATGGTAGGTAAGCGGTAAAGGCTGTGTTGATAATTCAGAATGAGTGCCTTTATTCTCAATCAAGCCGGAGTACCTGTTTTGAAATCTCGATTTCCCTTTTCAGGTGGATTCTTGGGTTTGGCTGTGAAGATTGCTTTCTGACAACATACAAATTGTATTATGTCATCTGGATTGAATACTGATCTATAATTGGTTTTATAAGCTTCTATAAACACTTCTCTACTACCTGAATAAAAACTGTACCTATATATCAAATCGGTTGTATAATAATTCAATTAAATTCTTAACAAATATCTTACTAATCAAAAATAATGTATTATGATATGACCTATATAAAACTGAGTTAGACCAATTATATAAATATATAATTTTAATTTTTTTTTTCGTATGTCCACGAGTAGACCCGAAGGACTAGTTTGTACGCCTATTTGGCAGAATTTATATTTGGGCACACGTAGGTTTCTGCCATGTCCTGTTACGGGTTAGAGGTCTCGCCGTCCAGATAGTTGCCTGCCCAGAGAGAGGGATGACGGCCGTGGCCGAGATTCGAACCGTGCGACGGTGCGCGTTACAACCGACACCGTAGTCCGCTCGGCCACTCAGTCAACCATTATTATACTAATTAATTACCACAGTGTGAACCATATCGTTAAAAACATATAAACAATAAGATTTAGTTATTATAGAACTTATTTTAGTCTAGAACTGTGATGATTCCATAATATATATAATTGTATTATGCATTTTTACATTAACACATTATTACATAAAATAGGTAGGTATGATAATATTTACATGTTATACTTATTTTTCAACATTATTATTTCCAGTCTAGTTTTATAAATAGATCTTTTTTAAGTCTTTAACTGAATACAGATATAAGTGGACTGAAAGAGTAGTTAAAAGCTAAGTACTCCAGTATACCTTCTTTATTTTTGTAAAGGGTTTTTTTTTTTTTTAAGGAAAGTACAGAAATAAAACTGAAGTGCTCCTTAATCTTGAATATGTCTAACTTGGAAAACAAAGAGTACATTCGTTTAATAATAAATTAGAACCAACTACTAAAATAATCTTAGATCTAAAAACAACCCAGACAAGTAATATTTTTGAATACTTTGATTTAAAAAAAAAATGAATAGGGGTACACCGTACACATTACCTACAGTTATATAGTTAGTTATTAAATGAATTATTATCAATTTATTATAAATAAAAATACATTTCAAATCTGTTTACAAACTGAGACTTAAAATTCAATACCGTTACTCATCATAAAAACTTTACCATGGTTTTCACATGCAACTTTAATCGAGCACAAATCAACCCCATCTAATTCAAAATATTACTTCCACTTCTATCAGTGAAGAAAAAAACATTTTGTTTGACTTTAACAAAATTATATTAATTAATAATTAGTAACTTTTGGATTAAAATTTAATAACATTTAATAAAAAAATAAATTCTTTGAAAACCAAATGTATATTATCTAATGTTATGTTTCGAGCTATAACGTCGTGGACATTTAACCACCTAAATTAGTATTTCCTCATTGTTTTACCTAATACATACTGTTTCTTTTAAACTTAATTTGCAAAAAAAAAAAATCCAAGAAGTGCAGTGTCTAAACATGGCTGTAAGTAGTACATATTTGAAATATTTGCTTGCCGTGTCTACCTATAACGTGTCATGTATCAATTAATATTTAAATATAATTGATTTGTTGGTTTAAATAAAAATTCGAGTTCTCATAGTGTATTTATGACTAGTCACAAAGACTATGGTAGGATATTGGAAATATATCACAATGTTTCAGTGGTAATATGACTTTGTTGAGTACGAAGTCAAGCTCGAAGCTTCAGAAAATCTACCAAACCCGAATTGGTCGTCATATCCACGATAAAGTCACCGCCAGTTGGCGTGGCCAACTAAAAATTGTCCAGAAGCAAGTTACAAATATCCCAAGTATTAATGCATAATAATGTATTAATATAATATAACTAATTATATTTTCAGATCTTTATTAACTACCTATTGAGTATATTATTATATTATATTTACTTGAGGACCCACCGGCTACCATCCACCCCTCTATTCAAGAAAAATCTCAGAGACAATTGCCTCTGAAATTACCGTTCACCATGAAACTGGTAACCACACGGCAGTAGTGGTATGTCCAAGTAGACGTTTAAAAACGGCTAAACGTACTGTCAATTGTGAACTGCTTGGAACGGCACTGAGCACGTGAGCTTTTTTGTTATAGAGGGGATGAGAGGGGGTGCTTAAACTGGATGTTATTAAACTAATGAATAAATAAAAACAATTATTTTTTTACTATATATGAAATAATAGAAAATGTATTTTTAGAAGGCATGTTAACAACCAATTACGCCCCTTCCAGTAAGCAAAAACCTACGATGTAATACAAATCAAACTTGTGTTGAGCTTTGACAGTTGCATTTTTTTAAAGCTAGTCTTGAAGCCAACAACGTCTCATTAACATGCGAACTTAAAATTATAAATATTATGATAACGTCAACCACAATAATAATAATGACATAGCTATCTATGTAATTATGAACATCCCCGTTAGCAATTGTTAATTATTACATATAAACGTCATATAGTGAATTTTGAATATTCATATATTTTGGTATTTACTTGAACACAACAGGAAAGGGAATTGGTATAATATTTGAAACAAGTAAGTTATAAATTAAAAATAAATACAAAATTACATAAGAACGATTGCTTAGTAATGCTAATAAACTGTTGTAATTCGTTTTCGACTTTTCTTTTCCTTATCATATTATCATATCATAATGCACAACTGACAATACCGTAATTTTTTTAATTTTCAAGTCCGTATAAGTAGGTATAGCAAATAGTAAAATTATATAATTTTCCAAAATTCAACTAACCATATTATATAAGTCCTACTAAATACGAAGAAAATAAAACAAAAGTTGACTTCGTATATGAAATATTTTCCAAAAACAATATAGTTTGAATGATTTATGCCATACTTACCAATGGGCAATGAATCATTTCATCTGGCAATTTTTTCGACAACATAGCAAAAGTTTTATTTTTGGCACATTTATGATTTTTTTCAACTTTCCTCTTCTATATATATGTCAACACATTAACCACTACTTTAAAAACTTTCTCAATATTTTAGTGTGACGCGTGTACTTATACGTTTGTAAGAAACCCGTCCATCATAAAAGGGTTTCAATAATACGTAAAATAGGTAAGTATGTTTTTTCCTGAATAACCACAATAATAATATAAAATTAGAAATAATTTGTTGATAGACCTAATAAGTATAATTGACAATTGTAGGTATGTCAACAATTAATATTATACTTTATTTGAACGCTTATTTTTTTTTTACATTTGGGAAATGATAATGTTTTGGAAATAATTTAGATACATTTTAAAATATCGTTATAATACCATTATTTTTAAAACTGTTCTAGAATATTATTGAAACATTGTCATTATAATGTCTGTTAGAAATTTATAATTTGTAAGAATAAGTGACTAAATAGTTGTACAAAAAATTTTTTTTCATACAATTTGTTAAGCAAATATTATCTTGAAGTTAAATTGTATTTTATCAACCATTTGAATATCTTCTTGAATAAGCCATAAGGTATTAAAATTAGTTTAGATAAAACTTTACTGTAATTTCTATAAACTAAAATTTTCCCGGGAATTTTTGTTGAATGTCATTCCTGTTGGAATATTATAAAAAAAAATATTGTATTTTAAAACTAATTCAGAAAAACTTAAAATTCAGCATACATTATAAACATAATATAGAGTATCCCATTCCTTAATAACACATAATTTTGAGAAAATAGAGAAATATTTTTATTTATATTCGTATTAAAGAAAATCAAACGTGTCAGTTAAAATTGTACCATAAAATATCAATATTATTCTGAGTGGTTTTATTTATATATAATCGACCAAAAAGTGAATTCAATTAAATCCGTGAATCAAATGTCAAATTATAATTTAAATTCTTCAAGTTATCAATTTATTATAATATTACGAATTAAGTTATATATCAAAAACATATTTATTTTTCAATTTATTTTCATCATATTAATAACAATTAACAATGCATAACAAAAACAACTATAATGTAATATAATTTCAAGATACTTAAATGCTAATATTTAATTTTAGATTCTGAGTGGAAAGATGAATGTATTGATTTTACAATGATGTTGGTTTATTTTTTTTTTGTGCCTGTCATCACCTTTTAGGACAGTAAAAGTGCTTGGATTTTCTTCAACAGTATCTTTTCTGATAGGAAAGTGAATCTAGTTGGTACTTTGGGGGGGAGGTCAAAAGTAAAAATGTCAGAGTAATTTTCAAAAGCAAAAACAAAAGAAAAATTAAGGAAAAATGGAAATTTTTACTGTTTTCGAGAAAATCGATTTTGGTTTTTGGTGTAACTCTAAAACAAATGAATGTAGATACATGAAATTTTCACTGATTGTTTATATTTGCATTTTCTATACACGATAACATGTTCAAAATATTTTGATTTATTTTGAACTGTTTAGGAACATTTTCATTTTCCATTTTTTTTTAGTTTTTTTTCTAAAAATATCAATACAATTTTATTTGTTGGTCAAAAAAGCTTGAGAATTTAATAGAAGGCTCCTAGTATATTGTTTCAAAGGCAGATAAAAATAAGAAAAATCCTTAGTCACAGTTTTTATTTATAAGCATTTAAAGTTCAAAAATTGACAAAATATGGAAAAATCATAACCACAGTTTATTTTTATAGTCATTTTAAGTTCAAATTTAGACGAAATTACATAAAAAAAACCTAGAATAACTATTTTAGTTATTTTGTTGTGATTGTATGATATTATTCGTGGGTACTTGAAACTTCTAAAGTACACTTAATTTGCTTAACAATTATATATTTTACATAGGTACTAGATATAAATTATATATACTTAACACGTTGATGAAGTCACTTCCAATGAATGGGCTCTTGCCTTAACCTAAAATCATAAACTATGACTTATGGTTTCAGACGCTTAAAACATCTGATGTCCTTAAAGTTATCTAATAATTGGATGACCAATGGATTGACGAGGTGATCTAGCCTCCTCTCGTGTTTTCGAGCAAACCTTTGGACTTCGTCTGCTATTGTATACAGAAATATCATATCACGGTGAAGTTCGAATAGATAGGCTGCAGTGATGATGATCCGAAGGGTTGTATTACATCGATGTTAGACTTACTGGCACAACCCCACATTTGAATGCCGTGAATCCAGATAGATTTTATAATAGCTACGTACAGTATAGTAGACTTTTTTTTCGATGGCTAACTCGGAATGGGGTCTGACTAACCAATAAAGTTTTCACATTTTTTCTGAATTATTAGTGGTGTTTCCCACTGGAGACAACGAGAGTCAAGACGCATTCTAAGATATTTTGCTAAATCGTTTTCTGAGATTGGTGATTGATCCAGACATCCAGTACTATTACGGTTTTACGTAAAGTATATATTTAAAGTGTACCGATTTATCGCCATTGATATTAATTTTCCAACGTCTCGTCCAAGCAAAGATATTGTCAATTGACTTCTGTAGATATGTTATCAGTTGAAGTGAGCTGACTATTACGTGTCAAACAAATTGCTATATTATTAGATACTATTATATAATGATATTTAATAATATAAATATTACAAACTATACATATACTATGTAACAATTTACTATACATTTTTTTCTTATAATTATCATATACATAATTAACAAATTCTGATAAATTCGTAGATACCTCCTATAGGTATAGTTGAATTCTATGAAAATGTTAAATTTTTAGTCAATTGCGGATGAGACAACTTATGATCATCCGGATTACCTACATCAAAATACAACAGTCTTGTCGATCTATATTCTATAAAATATGCTTACTAGCCTGTCATCTATGTAAGTATTTAAAAATAGGGTTCTGGCTTCATAAAAATAAAAATAAGTTTGTATATTTTTTTGGACGGGTATGTCCACAAAATTGTTTGTATCTAACAATTATTGACACCCTTCAATAGCCGACAGTTTTTAATTTCCTGTTTCAATATTTTAATAATCTTTGTATTTTAAATATTGAATTTCCTTTTTTATGTTAGTAAAATAACGTTATACATAGTTACATAGATGTTATATAGTGTATTATGTATTTATATAATACATTTTACATGGCAATTGTTAAAATATAAATTTTAGATTATAACACAATATCTTAATGTAGTCTAATTAAAATATATGATTTATAAACAAAGGAGGATATTTTTAATTTTAACAATAATATTTCGTTTAGATTTGTTTAAAGTTTAGTTTTTGATGTTCAAACTATATTTTAATATAACAAAAATTAAACTTGATATAATAATTCATAAATTACGTAGTATATTATAGTTTCAATACGTAATATTAAATTTTGAAAATATTTAAAATATAAAAAATAAATAGGTTAGCTATATAATTAGGCAATATAATACACATTTAGAATTCTTGTATCTTTGGAAAAAAAAATGATTTAGTATCATAATTCATAACGTGTAAATTGTAACTATATTTAAATGTTTATTAAAAAATGTATTTTAGTTAACCATTTGTAATGACATTTCAAGAAAAACTTTTTAAGATCTCAAAAATAAGTACCTATATTGTATTTTCATATGAATCAAGTACAACTTAAAAGTGGGTCTTATACTCATATATCAGTAGCATTGTTGGGTGTTCCAATTGCCAGAATTTTCAATATCATATAAAAATGGTTTCAAGCGGGAGATATATCCAATAAGACTGCAGTACCTAAGTTATAGTAAATAAATTATATCACGATACAAAGACATTTGTATCAAACTTTTCTTCTTTTAATAGTGAACATTTGGATACTTAACTAGCACAATAGACAATAGCCCTAGTTGGTATTCCCCACACGACCCCTGGAATTGTGTCTTCTTAATTGTTCAGCCGTTTAGTTAAAAACTTTTATGAATTAATAATAAAAAAAAAATCATATAGAAATAATTGATAGTTCATATTTGCATGGTTGGTAATTACTCGTACATAATGTTTATAGTACATTTAATATAAATAAATTCAATAAGACCAACTTCAATATATTTTTTGACAAATGATACGTCTTAAACATACACAATTAAAAACATGATTCTATCAAAATATATTATATATTTAAATGTTCAATGTTATTACGCAACTTTGACGTGTTGGATGATGGAAAAAACACAACTGAAGTTTTAATAATCCAGCGAAATTTTCAAATACCACGACGATGGGCCGCCTTGAGTGCTATTGAAATGTAATCATTTTGGTCGAGTAGGTTTCTTGTCGGAAGTACATGGAATTTTCCCAATATAGAACCGGGAAGGGTTTTATAAGGAGTTGACAGGCCGGAGACAAGCGATCAAACAGCTGATTTGTAGTTGATGATTGATGATGGAAAGCGTGGAAAACATCTTATAATGAATGCCATGGTATCAACCAAAGGCCTGTAACTATTTTGATAATTGGTATTATATTATTATAGTGTGATTTTTATTTAGAATTAATTTTTTTTTTTTCACAAAAATCAAACCTGTTTCATATATTTTTATTAGTAGTGAGTTAAAAATAATTACCCGAACCAAAGTTCTTGGAGCGACTAATTACAAATAGATACAGTAAAATCTCGTTAAAACGGACTTTGCCGTATACCTACATAAATAATCTGCGTGAAACGAACGTTTTCTGTCCCCACAAATCAAATACAATATTAATTCTAACTCAGAAACAGAATGTATTTTTATTTTTTAATGTACAATATTATAATTTATTTACTGCGTAGAACACAATGTAATCAATATTTATTATTTATTTCCTCAAATAATCTCGTCGATTATCATACACTGGCAAGGTGGTAAACCAGACTTACGTTAGTCCTACACCTACCAAAATATTATACAACTATTGTTTTTCTACTTATTATTTATTTAAAAAATATTATTATGTAAACGTTTAAATTATTAAAAAAATGTTCCCACAATAGTGTTATTCAATAATTAAACTTTTTTTTTTTTTATTGAGCAAAATGTTATATACAATCTGTTAATTACAATATATTATATTACAATGAGTAAATTTGATGAGGATGATTTACGGGAGGGGGGAAGTCACCCATTGGTGACACCCCAAATTAAACTTATTGAAATAATTATTTTAAATTTTACTCTTGGTTACTAAACGAAAAACAAAACTAGATTTAAAAAAAAAACAATGTCTACGTATAACCGCATTTTACAATATTATAGTATAATATATTTTAATAAAATCAAGAACTATTGTTTTTATCATGAGAAATCCACTTGTCCAAAACATAATAATGATTATTACAAGGATATGACATCCTTAGTTTGAAGTCCAATCTCACTCTCAGATTTGTACATAATATGCATCGACAATCATATGCTGAGAATTTAAAGGATATTATTTTATAAACAGATTTTCCATCTTCGTAATACAACTAAGATTAATAAAGATAACTGCTGCCTCCCTATTTTCAAATCATTGAACACCAAAAAACCAGAACATTACAATTGTTAACTGAAAACTGACACTTTTCTACATAAAAAAAACCAATATCATATTCGTATACGAATGCAGTATCTCGTAATACGTACATAGAAAATAATACATCTTCTTCCCATGAACTTTTGGAGTTTTACAGCTAGCTAAATAATTTATCATCAGGCTTTAGTTAATTCTACTCTTTCCTTAGTCATGAAAGTACTTTAAAAACTAACAAATATGACAATTAATCATCTACTAACTGCAAACTCTAAACACTTAGGTATTCAAATAATTTCAACGTAAATTGACCTATAAATCCCACAAATTGACCTATAAATCACACAAATAAATTACTATACAAAATACATTAGGAATACTAATTAGGTGCATTACATGAAAAATTATTTATTGTTTCTATTATATCGAAGTCACACTTACCAAGAATTCTCGCATGTCTAAACATTTTTGGATATAACCCGATGCTAGAAAATCACTATGCTGGAGCCGACATTTCAATACAAGCTACACCAAAAAATAACACGCAACAATCATGTGCCATGTCCATTACACTAAAACATATACATTATACATGATATAATAGCAGCTTTTTAGTTCCTACTATAACACAAAGTATAAGTAAGCTCTATTTACCTCCTACTTTAATTCACTAGGAAACAATTTTATCGTATGTGGAGACATAAATTACAAACATAAATAATGGGGTTGTCGAGGGCAAAATCCTCGAAGAAATCCGCATCGTCAAACCCAATTACAAAATAATCTCTCTGTGATGGCTCCCCTACTACTACTGAAAGCCAACATGGCCAAGAAAAAAATTCGAACACCTTAGAATTATTTGTTATAAAATTACCACATCACTTGTTATCTCGTATGGAAAACTTCACTGACCTCTACTCAGATCATTCTCCTTTATCTCTAACTATAAACAAGACAATTGCTACTCGTACATCTAACTGTTTCCTTTTAAATGGTTATATAAACTGGAAAACATTTAATCCAACTCTTACACGAAAAACAATACCTAATACCCAACTTCAGTCACTAGAAGACATTAACGAAGCAATAAATTAACATTCCACACAAATACAATCGGTAGTCAGCTGTAGATGCAGCAAACTTTACATCATCGCTACCACTCTTCACTTTGAAATCATTCCGATCTTCTAATTAAAAAAGTAATTGCTGGTGACATGCCTAAAAACAAACCATAATGCCTTAAAATACATTGGTGCCTTCAAAAAATAAAATATATACATTATACATATTATATTATATTCTTCGTTGTTAAACGTGACGCTATTGAGTGACTTTGTCTCGAGTATTTTATTAAAAGTCAATTATCACATACGCCTACTGTATAATAAACTATGTTGCACGTTTCACTTATCAAAAATAAGCATTCAGCGAGATACTGATAAGTTTACTTCTATGAATAAATTAAATATTCAAAAACACAACTCGAAGTTCACTCCATTTAATCCAAACTTTAATATGCTAGGTATTTTATCAATATAATATAACTGCTGTTCAGTATAATATTATGTACCTATAGGTACTATTAGGTAAAGTTATCGTTTAACCTTTAAAATCCTTTACTTATTATGTATTAATTAATGTCATTTTTATGTCACATTTTCACTGATTTGTCAACCCAATTATACTACATAGTCCAAATAAAATCAATTTTGACATCGATTTGATAAAATATTTCAGTTATGTTACTAACATTACACTAAATATCATGACAAAAATATTATTCAAAAATGTATGAAACATTGAAACAGTCCTTTGGTTTTTTAGTTGTATACATTTTAAACAATTTAAACGCGATTAGTCGAAATTTATTTGTTATAAAATAATATGTAATAAAAAATATCTAGATGAAACAGGTACCTAACTTACATCAAAATGCGTTTCACCTATTTTATTTTATAATTTATGCATTTAATCGTTCAAAATCAAGCTTTCAGTTTATTTATTTACTTTTGTATCAAAAGTATAATATTATTATTCATATGTATTATATTATTATTTGTCGAAAATGTTATTTTATCCTATGAATGGTTTTATAGCACTACTCAACAAAAAAGTAGTGATCACAAGTCCAAAATAAAAATAAAAGAGATATTTACTTGTTGTGGTATAATACCATAAATCCGATTCCTGCTATTACGTTTTGTGTATACAAATATTTTAATTCACTTTAATGAAAAAGTTGTTTTTGTAATTTTAAATTTCAATATTTCATATTAGGGCATAATAATGTATCATATAATATTTCACTGAACGTTAATATTAGACTAAAATTTAAAATTATGTACAATCATTTATAGATGATTACTAATTGTTTTGCGTGAAGATGCAAATCCTGATATTAGTTTAGTTTATTCTGATAAGTTATTTTTAAATCTGAATTATCGCTGTATGTTATATATTATTGTGTTTTGAAAGGCTTGAAAGTTGAAGATGTTACAATGACCATTGCACGGTTTTTATGTCCAAACCAACTTTGTAATGGATTGCTCTTTCTGTTGAATAATGTTTATTAAGGAAATTATTATGGATTGATTTTTAATCCGGACTGATAGATATGGATTACTAGTGTTGTTTATTTGTAGGTATGTTCTTCTAACTCTCCAAAAAAAACAACAATGGACGTAGGTAACATTATTATTGGGAAATTAGATTTAACGTCACTGTGTTATCTACCTATATAAATATATAATAATATGAGCTAGATGACTTACCTGACCACTTGTGGGCAAATAGGTACTATACTTGCGTAATTGTATCGATATACCTTTTGGTGGATAAGTTGCATTCCCAAAGAAAATCAAGGACTCTAGTAACGTCCGGCATATTTGCAAATTATACTTTTAGTTTTTACTTCAAAAATAATTATATAAATTAAATTAGTTAATATTATAATTAAAAATAATTCGTCTCAATACATGAAATAAAATATGATATTTTTTTTTTTTTAAACTGAACTATTTGGTTGACATTTCACAAAAATGTTTTTATTCAAAACTCATTAGCAACTATTACAATATTAGAAATATTGTAATCTATACCATAGCATTATTGTTGAAACTTCAAAAATACATAATGAACATTTGTAATTAAGTCATTTATCTTTATTAAAAATTTAAAGCGATAAAAAACTCTTGATTATTTGATTAGGTACCCAACCCATTCCATAGCAATGACATAAAATCGTTAAATCAGTATAGGCAGGTAACTAGCGTCAGAATTCCCCGGACTCTAATACCTGTGGAAAAAAATGTAAATCAACAAAATATGTTACCCGGGTCGCAATAGGCACTTATTTGGCTCCCCACTTGTAATCCACATGTCATGTATAATACTGATATATGAGTAGCTCAGTTTACCTTATTAGCAAGTTATATTTTTTAGTTCGAATATTTAAACTGTGATCTTTCGTGAATGTATTTTCTCAGTCGTTGACAGTATGATTATTTGTGTATTTATGATTTAACGAACTTAACCCTGAGAACACTAGTACCTATATTGTATTATAAGTTGTGTAATATAAGAATTTTTATTGGTTAATATTTTAAACACAGACTTTCAACACAGTAATGTAATGGATGAAGATTCTGTATAATTTGAATAATTAATTAATTAATACTTAAGCCTGTTATTAATTTTGATTTTTAGTTATATAATTAAATCTTATACTATTCTACATTTAAATTAAAATAATATCTTATATTTTTATTTTATTTTGCTTTACTTCAATTTGTAATGATTTATTCCTATTTATAGTATTGAATACTATTTATACTACTGTTAATAATATATTTACATTATATATAACTCAGAAAAAAGTATTACAATGTATTATTCGTATTTTGTACCCGTTGAAATAATGAATAAATTAGTAATATATGAACATGAACATTTTGAAATAATTTTTATTCATTGATATAATTTTCACAAACTGTCATTTATAATGGGTATTTTACTATGCTAACACTTCGCTTAAAATGCATTCTGCGTATATTCTTATAGAAATCTTCACTTACTGACTCCTGAACCACACAATTGTGATTTATATTATAGATTTTTAAGATATGCCCTTATTATATACAACATTATACCTAGTTATTTATTTTTTATTACTTATACCAACAAAGGTAATGCTATTATAAACGCACTAAATTGTAGTAGACATATTAAAAACATAAGTATCGATTGAATGAATGCATAAAAGTGTGCTTATTTAAACAAATAATATTTGTTTCATACCGCCAGTTTTGTATATAGGTAGTAGCTGCACATATTATATTACACACTATATGATAACTTATTATACTTACTCAATACGCAGTAAAAATGATTATATACTACAATGTATATTGTAATAAAAATGAAATTTCTACCTTTTTTAATCCATTGAAAAAGTTAACAGTTTGTTTTTTAGCTTTTTTATGTAAAAAAAAAAAAATCAATTTAAAATATTTAATTAATTATTATAATTATAAGTACAAATATAATATTATACAATATACTTTATCCTAAGTTTCGAACGTTATAATAGTAAGTACTTAATATTAAAACTCATTAATTAAAGAACAAACTTGTTTAGCTTATTGATACAATTTATTTTTGTATTCAAATTGTGAATTACATGGACGTTTTCTCCTCATTTTTTTAATTACATTCAATTACATTAATATTGTAGAGAATTAAAAATTATTTTATTTTTAATGGTTGTTCGGTGCAAATTACTTTTTGTAAAAGATAATGGTGTGTTATATGTTCTTGTGTTGAATTTAAAAACAATAAAAAATCATAGCATTTAAAAATTAATTTAAATACTTTATTAAAATAATTTTAAATGTTTACAAAAGTTTGTTATTATTATTGTTTCAAAGTCAACTACCGATACTTAAAGAATGATGTTTGTCACTCTAATAGAAAAAAAATACTAAAACACAATACACATTTACTACCAATATCAATATAATAAAACGTATATTAACTATTAGTAATATAAGTAGTAATAATCTAAAAAATAATTCAAATATAGTATGTAACTTAAACCCATGTCACGTATACACTCACGAATTTTTAATATAACCGAATATAAATACAATTTACTATTTCCTCGTGTACGTTCATATTCAGTAGTTTATTGTCATTTATCAAATCATCGTTCGGTGATGAAATGAAAGACACTGAAATTCCATTGTAAAGTCAGTATAATGTAATGTGATATTGTCCGGTTCGTTGTGTTGGAAAGCATCTGGCGAGAAAAGTCATTAAGTGACATCGGGCCGGTTGTCATGGACCCTTGGAATCCGATGAAATATTCAGCAGCTACCGTTTATAACGTCCGGATCATGAAGTATTGGTGGTGGTTCCAAACGTTATTATACAGGAAAATTCATTCCAATTTGAAATCCGTTCTCATCTCCGACCAGGATATTTTAAGATGACATAGTTGACTTATCAGAATAAACAAATGCTAAACTCAAATACTTTTATATAGATTATAGGCAGGCACCTATTGTAAAATTAGTTTTAATTATCAATACCTATACAATTTTTAAGGTAGGTAAATATGTAACTAGTTTTTTTTTAGTACCTATACTATTTTAATAATGATGTATTGCATGTTATATGAATTATAATTTATCATTAATACATGGAATAATATCAATATAGAATTAGATAATTATTTTACTGTTTGAATGTAGGAAATAATATAAATATGTACAATATTGAAAATTAACTATAAAAATGAGAAAAACATTCATATTTCGGTAGGGTTACTATAGATTTTTTTATTTTTTATTTGAAATAAACAATCTATATAACTTAGGGGCACGATAGGCTAATGTGGTTAGAGTATACAAATATACTTTAATACGTCATATAAATTAATTTTAATAATAATTTACACAAATTAAATAATTAAATATTAACAGGCTACACTTGATGTGAGAAGTCATCCACTAATGACACTCACTATAAATTTAAAATAAATACTTCCCCTTTAGTAAATTCCGTTTATTTATAATATAATATTATTTTTAGAGGGTTAATCTATTTTTAAACCTGGTTAGCTGTTACACTTGAAACTGAAAAGAAATAACAACTACTAATTTTTCAATTATATTAACTTAAAAATAATTTTTCAAACTCCAAACTACTTATCTCTAAATACAAATGTCAGATACATATTTTTAATATATATGGTATGAAAATAAAGAGTTGTGTGATATATTAGACTACAGTTAATTGTTCAATTTTTATTTTAAACATTAAGTGTTCAACCAAATATTTTATATCACATTTTAACTTTACTAGTTATTTATTAAATACTTAACTATTTTTTTTTTTAGATGACCCTTATGCTATTGGGTGGGGGTGGAACGGTGAGTTGTTGTATTGGATAGGTTTTTATACGTGTATGGGTTGTGGCAGAATTTCTTGTGGGGCACCAGTAGGTTTCTGCCATGTGGTGGGGGATGGAGGCACTTGTTCTCCGGACACCGTAACTCGCCCGAAGAAAAATGCCGCCCAGTGGCCGAGAATCGAACCGGCGATGGCTGCGCCGCAACTGACGCCGTAGACCGCTCGGCCACCTCGTCCCCCTATTATAAAGTACTATATAATGTCTACAATTCCTACAATTCCTACAATTCCTATAACTGTTTATGATTGTATAGGTATATGTTTTAATTTAAATAATACATACATTTATAAACAAAAAATGCATTTATAATATAGTTTCGTATCATAAATAAACGATGATAATATTAATTTGAATTAAATTGCTATGGTTACATACTACCACTCACATAATAATATATTTATATATATTATATATAGGTACATACATCCATACATGAGCCAGTATAAAGATTAAAGTCTCCACGTAATGTTCAATATTTTATCAACACACTGACTGAGAGGAATAAACCAAATCACTTGTAATTTTATTTAATAGTTATTATTACTGTTCAGTGCTCATAATACCGGTGACAAAGCTTTTAGGGTATATTATAATTTAATATCTTCTTTTTTTAAATTATAACCATGGCTCTTTCCAGCAAACACTCGTCTAAAATCGTTACTATAATTATATTTTTCAGAAATAATATCGTTAAAACTGAACAGGACATACTTAAATACTACCGTTTTCAAACCAGTTAAAGGAAATTATCTACACCATTTCCCACTTTGAATCGATTTGTCTCTTTGTACCTCATAAAAAAAATACATAACAGCCGAAACCACTGGCTGTGGGTATTTTAAAGCAAGTTAAAACGATTTATGAAATGAGTGTATACATTATATTTCTTATCTACAGATATAGTTACCTACAATACCTACACACATTATTTAACTGATTTTAGAACTAAAAACTAAGTTCCATCGACAAATCTGAACTATTTTTTCATTGTAAGTAAATAAGACAGTGAATACTGAAAAGTATTATCAACAATTAATCATTTACTAATTAATAATTAATAATTTCAACCATTATGATAATGATATAAAATATAATTTATGTGTCCAAGCTTGGATATAGTATATAGCTATATTACGACCATTTGCAGTGTTACACGAAAACCTCTGACCCACTACTATAGATACTAACATACTATCATGTTGAGACTACCTGACATTGGATGTTTAATCGTCTGTTGCAGTTTTTGTTTTGTGTATCGATTTAAAAGCTGTAAAAAACTCGCTCAAGCAATCTTTTTTCTTATATATCTAGAAAAAAAACCAACTAATATACTTAATATATAGGTACTTACATATAAACATTGATTCTACTTTTTTTTTTTATAAACTCAGGTACTATAAAAAAAAAAAAAAAACTAATATATTAATCTATAATTTTTAATTTATCTGATTTTATCATCATAAATATATAGATTTCAGATAAATATTTATAAATGATTAAGGTTTATTATTCAAAAGTTATCAAATAATGTATAAATATATTTTTGTATCACATCGATGTGTTACATTTAAAAACCATTTGAACAATAATTATATATGATTAAATATATTAACATTGTATCCATTGTGTTTACCTACCTTATAATTTAAACACAAAGGCATCTGTTTTTATCAGTTTATAACTTAAATTTGTTAAAATACAAAACACTATTTTATCTTCTAATATTTATAAAAACTGAAAAATAGTTCAACATCTTACACTTACCTATCTGTTAATACATTAATTTTTAATATGCAAATGTATACTTATGCGTAATTATACGATTACTTTATTAAAACAAAATTTTGATTTGGGTATTGTATTGTAACCAGTATAACTGACTTAATTAAATGAATACAATAAACAAATAAATACATTTGTATTTGCTAAGTACCTACATAATTATACATGTAATTATCGTATACCTAATAAAACTCCTTAAAATTTATTACCAAATTATAATTAATGCATTTACATCAAACGTTTTTAGTAATAAGACATTTCCTTGAACAACAGATTTAATATTTCCTTAGATTCTCTGTGTCTCAAATGTATTAAATGCGATATTTGTTGAGTTCAGTCAATCCATATAATACATAATGAAGCAGCTTGTTAAATTCAGTATCTTATAAAATATGTAACTTAAAACTGTTTACACAAACCTAAGTAATCTCCAAGTTAACAATTTTGCAAATGTTGGGACTACCGAAATTCTATACACAAATATACCTTTCGTGGTAAGTACTAAAATTAAACATACTTTTTTTTTATTTCATTTGAATAAAGCCTTAGCTATAAGAAGCCAAAATACATAATTTATTTTTAGAAGCATACATTTATATACATTCCAATTTATTAAAGTTGAACTGTGTTAAAATAAAAATATAAACATTTATGAAAAAAATGAAAAAATAGTGAAAGCAATAATAATGTACACCTACCTCTAATAAGTTATGTCCACATAGTTTTTATAGGCTATTTTAATGTGTGTTGTCTTCATAATAAAAGCATTTTAAGTGCACATATTTATAATATGCTTACTTTTACA
Organism: Macrosiphum rosae; assembly: GCA_016617965.1. Classification (NCBI taxonomy): domain Eukaryota; kingdom Metazoa; phylum Arthropoda; class Insecta; order Hemiptera; family Aphididae; genus Macrosiphum; species Macrosiphum rosae. The sequence continues at coordinate 23,289 of WHPZ01579574.1, read as the reverse complement.
AGAATCGTTTGATTAAAGAAGTCGGTACCCTAACGATATTTTCAATGGTGATTTTTACCATGTAAATATATTTATGTTATGTTAATTTAGTAGATCGGGGTATCAGAAACTTTTTAAATAACGGGAAAGGTTTTCAGGAATAGTTTATGCAGTTTTTACACTAAAGGATTTAAATCGTTTTAGAGTAAAGTATGATGGTGACAATATAAGCTGGTGCTGTTTCTTTAAATAAAGCATAATAATATGTAGATTAGAATTTCTTGTATGGTTTGTAATGTGAAATAGGTCGTTATAGTATTATTGGATTCTTGGATAAGTATTATATTTACTTTAAAAATTATAATATAATTTACAAATAGTAAAATATCTATTATAATAGTTACCTACCATATCGATCATGAATTAAAACTATTTTCGAATTTATTTTATTTGTAACCATTTTATTATTTTTATTATTAATAAATTAAAATAACTTGAAATGAATTGAATATACCTAACCCTCGTTATTTATTAAGTTAATATCAACAAAAACCAATCAAGTTAAAATTTAAATGCAAAATATTATATCAGTTGAAAAGATAATATTGACTTAACTTTAATTTTTTAAGTCGTCCATGCCCAGAATAAGTTACTAATTTATGATATTATGATAGATTGTCATATCAAGCAAGTATACATACGCACTGACCTAAAGGTACACAGTATAAGTACACTCTTCAGTCTAATCAGCAATTCAAAATATTTTAAAGGATAATTTTAAATGTAATTATAGTTGCCATAATAATTCCCAAACTTAATTACATAAATTATAAATAATAATAATATAGTAAAATTATAAAAAAAAATGTATTTTAGTAATTAGCTAGTAATAATACATTTTTAAAATTAATAAGAAAGGATCGTCAAATAGATTTAATAGAGAAAAGGAAATTAAGTTTTTATTTTCTAGATTGGAAAATGTATTGATTTCTTACATGGATATGAATATTCAAATTACGGAACTTTCCATTATATGAAGTTTAGGACTCCTAGCCTATTTTTCCACACCCTAAATTAAATTAAATCGAGATACACTGAAATAATAAAGATTGTTATAAATAACATTAAAATTCAAAAATAATCGTCAACAATTTTCGTGAAATGGATAATAACTCAGTATGGATGCGACATACATATGTATGTATAAATAGATAAATATTAATAAATAATAAATATTAAAAAAATTAGAATTATGCTACTCGATATTCTTTCTCTGGGAGGAATATGGTGAATCCCGAATTTTATATAGGTAATCCGTTTTTATTGTTTATTTGCATTTCTATGGTGATAAAAATCAGTTATACTAAATCATGAACTAACTAGGTTAGGTTTTTTTATTAACTAACAGATCTGAGGAGAGTGATTAGAGGATTGATAACCGATTTAAGTTTATCTAGGAACATTGATAAAACTTCATTATCGATTTTGGGGACGTGTTTAACGTAGGATTGGTTAAGAGTGGTGTCGTTACCTGGTACATTGGGGTAGGATCTGTGGTGTGAGTTTGATAGTAGATTGGTAGTTGGTGAGCTCTTTGGTAATACTCAGCGTTGAGGAGTCTGCTTTTGTTGATGTTTCTGGTTGAGGTTAGTCGAACTGAATGGCTGATAGCGATTCAAAACTAATACCAGAATAATAACTGATTTTTAAGAGTTTAAAAACTTTTACAAAACGAATAGGTACTTACCCTGTTGCAGAATCGTCTTATTGAATTAAACAATGAAGTTTCAAGTATTCTATACAACATTGTATATACACAAGTAGTAATAATAATAATAATAATAATAATAATAATAATAATAATAATAATAAGGAGAACTAAAGAAAAGAAGAATGTCAATCTACTTGAGTGACGTACATTTTAATCTAGTAATAATATAATATTATATTTTCAAGAAATAATTTTATATTCCATACATTTTAAATAAAAAATCCACAACCTGATATTTTTTTTTAAGTATTATTATGATAGATTGTCTGGTTTCCATTTAACTGAAATTGTTTTAAATTACTTTGATGTATTTTGATATTTATATTATTATTAATAGGTATTTTAAAATAGTTTTTACCTAATATTGCATTGAGGTGTATTGATTATTCTATTTATGTCCGACAAGACACATAATGTTTATAATTGTTATAATATATTTAGTAAGATAACTATATACAAGTAATATATATAGAGGTAATATAAATATAACAATGAGTGAATATGCACATAATTTTGTTGTAATGTATTACTAACACTGCATCAATCGTCAATTATAAATATTTGGCAAAATAAGAAGGAATAATTAATTACTTACATATAATTTGTAATATTATATTATAAGCTAATAGGTAATACATTTGTTGAGTGTTCGTTTGACGCTTTTAAACGATACAGTTCTAAAAAGTAGTGTAACTGAGAAAAACCAGGGAAGTAATTTAGTAACGAAAGTTAAAACCCCGAACGTTCTCTCCCACAGTTGAAATATATTTGTATTCTATTCATACCTACCTAAAAAAATGTTGTTTTTACACAATATTCTTAAATCTTAAGGCTCATTTTTAAGAAACAAATTGTTGATACCATATTTTGGGTACATATTGATAAGCATTATTAACTAAATAAGAGTTCATTACTAAAAAGGCTGTCTTATATGGGGGGGGGGGTGAAATTATACATTTGCCTCCCCTAATTAATAACAATACTGGTTCTAAACATAATACCCCGATGAAATATAAAGGTAGATGATATGGAAATAGGTTTTATGATTTTTATATGATACTATTTATTTCCTTCCTTTTTATCTCGTTTTGGGGCTCATAACACTATGACAGCTAGTGCATTTCCCTGGACACAAGACGAGGCATCAATAGGTATTTTATAATTGTAGTTATTGATAAGTCAAGACATCGCTGTAGCAGTGATAAGTATTTAAAAAGGTAAGTTTTGTGTTTCCCGTTTAAAGTCTCTCGTTTGATTGTGAATTTCTTTCTGGTAACAAATTGTATATAGTTGGAACTGAGGAGGGTAAAAACACAAACTTATTTAAAATAACAAAAGAAACTAAAATAGGGCAGTGGAAAAAAAGAATATTTATGAAACTCCAGTTTACAATAAAATTAATTTTGTTATTTCTTGCAATTATTCTTGAAACAATAATAGTAGGCACATTCAATTAATTTATTCTAGACTTCTAGAGTATAATCTAATAACATTATATTTGAATTTCCACATGCTATGCTAGGTATAGTTTAAAAAAAAGCGGGTAAGTGGATGTCGCTCTGCTGCACAGTAGGTTACAAGTTGGTAACTGTATAATGGGTTGTTTTAAATTTGAATTCAATGATATCATATCATTGTATACGAAAATGTGAGTGCCTTTTTACTCACGAATGATGTGTAAACGTCTTAGCTGTAGTTCGACTTTGATTGGGGAATATAATGTCATGGTTGGAGTGGGAATTTGTATAATACATATTATACGATACAAACACGGCTTCGCGCGTATACGTTAACGAGAATAATAATGAATCGGCCGACGACTGTACCAGAGCGCGTTCGCACCTACCAGACTCGTATGTTGTTGTTAACCAATTTCGCGTAAAAATTTCCGTTTTTCTTATTTTTTTTTTTTTTTTTTGTTTTTCTTGGCGCTTTAGAAAACTATGACCTCCTCGATGGACCAAATAGATCTACTTTCCCGTCAAACAAGGTACTGAAGTCGAAAATCGAATCATTATTTCAACTATTTATCGTGTTCACAGACACAATAAAAAAAAAATTAAACACACATCATTGTAAAATCAATAATTGTATAATACTTGAGTTACATAGGTAGGTGCTTACTATATTTTTATTTCGTTGTACATTCATGTTTCATAAATATTTTATAAAATAGTCAATTTAAAAAAATGAACGCTATACAAAGCCTATAGTACTAGTTATAAAATAACTATAAGGTCGACTTAACAATTTTAATTAAATCAATATAATGAACTGGATTTTTGCCAACAATTTAGGGTGACATATCCAATCTTCTAAGTTCTTACTTCTTAGTGAATAATAAGTTGATTGACTAACACCCATTCAAGCTTAATAAATACTTATCCGAAAACTAAAATATTGTAAGTGCGTGTGTTATATGCTCACAACTCACTGGCTACATACAATTTACTGACTATCCACTATTTGGCATTTCAAAGGCAATTTTCTTACAATTTATTGGAGACTCCGTGGCAACATAAATTTAAAAATAAACATATCTTACCTAGTTACTTAGCTCCAACCAGTTAAAATTTAAATTGTTTAAGCCGTTCCCATTTAAATTCATTATAATTTATTAATATTTTATAAATAATAAAAATATACGTTTAAAACATATATTTAAATATTATTTAAATTCGCTTGAAAATAATCTAGCCATATACAAACCTCACAATTTACTTGATTACTTTTATATTTGTGTAGAACAATAGAAGTTTAAAATTTATATCCTATGGAGTTCAAAGTATTTTTTGAAACTGTAACTTACATACAAGTTGCGGGAGCCTTTCCAATTGTCATTATACTAAATTATCTACCTAATAAAGGCCATATAAATAAGGGGATATAATTTTACAATTGTCTTTTCATTGTAAACACAGAAAAAGATTACAAAGGGAAAATTTCAAATAAAAAACATGGAAGGAAAAAAACGAAACTTTAAGTGAACTTAATATATATATTATTATTTGTCAAATATCAATCGTATTAATACATTTTTTAGATTTCAGCAAGAATTTTCCACTAGCTAGTAAAACATTAGAATAACGAACAGCCAATTAGGTAGGTACCTATATCCATTTAGTAATATGGAAGATTGAAATCCTAAATATTACCCAGGGAGATACGAATCGTAGATCATCTGCCATATAACTCAGTCAACGTCAACAACATATTAAATATTTTAAATAAATTACCTAACAGAAACAGTGGAACCTATATGAATCAAATATTCTTATTGCGAAAATGATTATACACGAATGACATAAAATAGATTATTGGGTCTATAATGTGGGTCAAAATAACCAAGATCATAACTCATAAGGTCCTTTAGTTCAATAAAAAAATACAAGTACCTAAGTAATGATATATGTAGACGTTAGGTTACCTTTTAGAAATATCAAAAATCCTAATACTAATATTTTAACATGTAAGTACTGAGTATACAACAAATAAACAAATATTCAGTTTTTCAGCAAATATTACACACGTTTCTTCTCCTAGAGTTAGAAGTAATAGGTCAGTAGGACACTACATGAACAACATACAAATAACTTTTGTGTATTTAAGTTCTCGTGCAACAATTTCCTTCGTTATAACTATAACACTATCTACAGTGAACTAGTTAAATTGACTAATTATTTAATACGGACCAATGGTGTTAGAACTATTACTGAAAATAGCGCAATATTAAACGTAGACGTAGAGTGAAAATCAATAATAATTTCCAATACTTACTATAGGTACAATCTTTTCAGATTTAAATCTTACCATTCCAATACTACTTGGTACAAATGTGTATGTTTGCTTCACGAGCAATTAAATTTTGTAATGAATCCATGTAGGTTTACAAATATAAAATATGTTAAAAGATAAAAGTAATTTTGAATTTTGAACCGTAGGTAATCTGATTTTTCAAGCTCATAAAATCGATGTAAATTGTCATAAAAATAATGTCAATTTATGCATAATATAGTTTATGAAAATGGTTAATTGTTCAACAAACCATCTATTAAAACAAATGACTATCATATCAAATCAATTAATTATAAACAATCAACTAAAATACATATATATTATCATTAAAAATCAATAAAATAATTTTTACAATTGACAATTATTACGTAGGATATAATATAAATATAAACGAACCATACAAATTATCATGGAGAATCAAATAACGGTTTTTAGATGCTCGGGCTACTACTAACTACTGTTGTATAACTTTTTAACGCATACTAATAAAACAAAACACCCAATTATTATATAAGTGATCAATTTATTTGCATAGTTATTTGTTCTATATAGTTCTACCAATGACCATATCATACTGCCGAAGACCTCAATTTTCGTCTTCTCTAACACATCATAATATAACTTAGTTTTATAATAATATGTTGATTAATAATTATTCTTAGCCAACTAATATTTACCGACTGAGGACTGAAATAATAAAATATATATTGTTATCTTACGCAATTGCTTTCTTAACCTAGTTTTGAATTCTTATAATGTTTATGTATTGTAACAGACCTACTTCCTAACAGTAAACTTAATGCTTAGTAAATACATCCAACACTACCTACTATATAAACTACAACAGTGCAGTAAAGAACCATTATGATATATGATAAATGATAATAGTCAGTATTCGTTTCAATTTTGTATTTATATACCTACTTACAATATATCCTGTAACTGTGTGATCCCGCTTCGTTCCCAGTAAAAAATGACTACTCTTAAAAATATTGTTATTGTTCAACTCCTTTTGGGTGTAACTCGCTGCAGTAAGTGTTACTCGAGCACGCACAAAAAAATTCATCAATATCGGTGCAGCCGATTAGGAAGAGTTTGAATACTTACACACGGACAGAAGAAATATATATATATTAAGATAGGTAGGTATATATCTTAAATACATAAAATAAAATATTTAACAATTTTTTGTTTTGACATTTATTTTTATCTGACAACTGATCCATTACCGGCACATTTGAGATCTATAAGACTAAAATATAATTATTATATTATTGATAAGTAGCATCGAATTCATCCGTCTAGATCCACTTATTTACTATCGTTAATGTTAAGTAATTGCACTTTTAGTATAACTATAGGTAGGTATACCCAGTAGAGAGTTTACAGATGGACGCTATTTACGTTGACCTCACAGAGGCTTTTGCACGGATCAGTCAAGCGGCTCTCTGAAATGTGTTGCAAGATTATGGTTACATTTTGTGAACATTTTCTCTCTCTTTATTTAAACCCTGTCCGTACTTTCTACCCGAACGTGTATGGTACGTGTATGCTTTATGGAGGCAACGTCTCTTATTTTTTTTCTCCTATTTTTGAATGGAATTAAATCGGTTTTGCCATGCAGCACTACCAGTTTTTGGTTTTTGCTGAGACTTGATGTTGTACTTTACCATTAATTCCCTTGACTATACTGTCTTATCGTTCAATATAATTTAGATCATTTGTAAATGTGGATTATTGTGTGGACTTAGTTTTATGACGTGTAGTAGTGCCCAAAGATCAGGTTGTTTGTACTCTATTTTTTGACGTTTTATAGATTTCTTAAAATTGCATGATTATTATTGGTAATTTATAAAATATTAAAAGTTTCATAATTCAATTAGTGTATAACGCAATAATCGAGCAAATGTTTTTAGTGATTTTACGTTCACTCTTCAATGCTCTTACTGGACAATCTGATATATTTTAAATCATAAATAGCTATTGTAGAATCCTTCTTTATCGATGTACACTTGTACAGAGAATAAACTAAAAAATTTAAATGGAAAAATCTAAATTTATTTGGATACGTATTAAAAATGTAAGACTCATTTGAAGAACTCAATATTGTTTTCTTTTGTTTTGTCTTATGACATATTTTTTACAGGCATTTCTACTATGAGTTTATTGCATGATATTGTTGTTTCATATAAATAGTCAGAAGGTTAATAAACATACCTAATCAGTTTTTGAATATTATTTTTAGAATTTCGTCTCTCTCTAGCTCAATGGCTGCTTTGAATTGTCTTCAATTATATTATTCTTGTAACGATGTAGGTAAATAATGTGTATATTATATTGTATTATGTTTTATATTACTTTGTCAATATCACAATTTTATCACTAATAATAATTTTTTTAAAAAATCATAAATCAATAATATGCTGTTATATAATAATTTCATCACAATTTAAAACTATTATAAAAGTTGTATAAAATATCACATGTAATAATTATTCTACACCCATTATTCCAACAGTTGTATTAAAATGATACATAACTCTGTCAACATAATATGTTTAACTTATGTTAAATGTTCTCGCTAAATTTTGAATATGACGCATACAAATAATTCATATTTTTACTATTATTAAACCGTATTACATTTATATACCATCGTCCTTTTATTTATTTTTACAACTACCTTTCAACAAAGTATATAATTTCAATTTAAAGTTTAATTTTACGATTAAATTAATTTTAAAGTATCATACTATAAACTTACTTTTTCTAGTAACATTTATGTTTAGTTTAAGGCACAGGTGTATTTACAAGGATGTAAACATTCCAAGCGTAGTCTCCAACTTCAGTTAAATCCCAAAAAATGTTTCCAAACAAAGTTTAGGCATTGTATCACCATCATTTTTGACGTCCATTGAATCTGCTCGTAAAATGAAAAGTGTGGTTGAACAATGAAATTCGGGGTATAATCGTTGTACACAAAAGATCGAAAATCTTGCCAAATGTCGTTAGTTGCCTCCAACTTCGCAGTCTCATTAAGGGCATTACGTCATTTATCAAAAAATATTGTCACCTCGCCTATCCAAAAATACGTCACCCACATCAACCGACCGAATAATAATAATAATGATGATAATGGCTAAAATATTATCCTTATGCATGAAATGTGCCTCTCAGTCTTGGGGACATTGTCTTGAAAAACTACTTAACCCTTCCACTGAATATATTTTAATGATAATAACAAAATAAAAATGGATTATACATAATTTATTAAACGTGTATCTTAGTGTATTATTATTATACCTAATACATTTTTGTGTATGCATTTTTAAAAAGATATGTATATCGTATATCTGTATAAACATTTTTTTTTAATCAAGTACGTGTATGATATGTACATTGGTATGTGTATTTTAAGGTTTTTTTAAAAAATTATTAACCGTTATTGGCATTATATAATGTGTTTACATGATTACAAAATAATACTTGTAGCTCTTAACTGGTTATTTATATTCTCAGTATTTAGAATAATGTCTGTTTTTATTATTTAATAGCTAATATTATTAATGTTTTAAATAATTAGTTGCCCAGAATCCAGATTATGTGTAAATTACATAATGATAATCTTGAATTTGTATTAAATGATCATATATAATATATTTTATTATTCAATGGGGAAAAATTAAAGTATCATACTTAATAAACCTAAATCTATTATTTGAACATACAGTTATCCTCTTTCAACCAGCATTAGAATAATGGGTTTTTTTTCACCGTTAAAAAAAGTACTGAGATGCAATATTACAAAGAAATGTGAGACAAAATATTATCTAGTTGAATAATAATCAAAATTAATGTATACTATACAATAAACAAAATATTTAGAAAATCTTAAAATGATATAAAATACTATTTGATAAATCTTAGTTTTGTATTAGGTTCCTATTATATGTTTTATGTTAAATAATTAAAATATGAAACACAAAAATACAACGGTAATCCAACATCAAATCAACATATACATCATTATGGATAACGATAATATGCCTACATAAGGTATATTATGTGGTATTGTGATAAACAAAAGTTATAGTCAAAAATATATTTCACAACCTACGGAATACTAATAATGCAGTAAACAATCCATAAGTTACATATAATCTATTTTTTTCTGCGATAAGAAAATAAAATCCATTCAAAATGTTTTTTTTTTTTCAAAGATTTGAAATAATACAGAAAAACGTATAAATCTAACTGTATCATTGGTACAACTTCACAGTTTTCAGTACTTTAACTAACTGAGATTAATCATAAGCTAACGATAAAAAATCTGATATAAGATTTGTGGATACAGAGGCAATGATAAATCAAATTACGTTCAGTAAACGATACTGAGACAGCGCCCCAAAAATTATCAAGGCTAGATATGATGTTTTCTAAAAATGGACACGATGGTTCTTCGATATTTTTTTCTTAGAATTTTTCAAAATATAATATAGAAATATTATTTAAATATTTAAGATGATGTATAATACATTTTAACCTATTTGGTAACTTAATAAAACAATATTTTCCAAAAAAGTAAAGTCGAAATTATTGTAATCCAATCCGTTATTAGTTTTGCTACAAATTTAATTTGTTAAATATTTCAACCATCTACTAAAATAAGAATTATTAATAAACTTATGAATTTTATTTATTTTGTATTAAATATGCAGTTGTACTTCAATACCTACTAAAAAAAACATCGTTATTTAACTTATTTATATGATTTATCTTAATGCATAGTACTACTACTACTACTGCTAATAATAATAATAATAATAATACCGGGTGATCTTGTAATCTAATTTTCACGTTTAGCGTACTATAAATGTTTGCAATAAAACAGGTGTAAAATATTTTTAAAACAATAAAAACAAAAAAAAACAGTTTAAATGATAATTTAATGACTTCGCTGTAGAATATAAAAATAAATAAATAAACATAAAATAACAATTTCAAAAATATAATACCTACAATAGTCACATTAACTGTAGGCTGTAATATAAATGACACTTGTACTGTGTAAGACGAATAACATACATTTACTACAAATTTACTGAGTCGTGTAGTGAATTCTACTTCCTTTAAAATATAATTGAAATTTACTTTTATGTTCGAGTAATAAGTCAAAATACAAAGTCAATATATTTAGTACATAAAATTTTACAAAATATTATTATAAGTTTAAAATATTAAATAATTATTTTATTTTTTCCCCGCTTTTTAAACAGTAAAAACAATTGCGTTTAAACGGTGATTATTCTCAGGCTCATTTGTTTAAATGTTATGATTTATAATTTCATTAAAGGATAATAAAAAAAAAATATACATTCACCAAGGTGAACTAAATAAGAAGAGTAGTTTGACACAAATGGATTATTAACCATACGATTGATTTTTTTTATTATAATTTTAAATTTTGAGCTTCTTAATAGTGGTTGAATGCCAAAGAAAATTAAATTTCCTGATAAAAACCTTTATCAAAAATAAACAAAAACATTAATTGTCAAGTTTTACAGTTATATTCTGACTAACGATTTTTTTTCTAGAGTAAAAGATTGTTGTCACATACCAGGAAAAGTATTTGTACAAAACAGTTGTTCTGAAAAACTTCAGCTGGCATATAATTTATTGGTAAGCCATGTCTTAGAAGTAAAACGTAATTCATAATAGGTAGTTTAAAATAAGACATTTTTATGACAGCATAACGTATAGGCAAAAGTGGCACGTAACTGTGTTGGAAACTTAATTTTACATATCTAACATATAACTTAAAATATTTTTATTTTTTTTTTTATTTTTTTATTTTAATAGCTTTTAGTTGGATACTATTACAGCTCAATAATTATATATCATACATATTATAATAAAATATTGTACATTATACATGATAAGAAAGCAATTAAATTAGAAAAGGTATATACTATTCAGACAGATGATGAAATAACATTACAATTATGTTGTAGGGAAAAAAATTTACAGAACTTAAAATATTTATTAAGTAGTAATATAACTTGTATGAGAAGTCACAAAAATTGTTCGTGTGACACACACGATATTTAGTAACTTAATTTACCTTACGCAACCACTAATTAGCAACAATAATTTTATCAGTATTTTGTAAGGTAGTACATTTAAATTCCTTTAATATGTATAAAATATTAATAAATATATGAACAACCATAGGTCTAAATTGTTTCCACAAGTATTTTAATTTTTTTAAATATTTAAACTATTTTTGATTTAAATTACGTACATTGTTAATAATATCTAATTGTATATATTAAAATAATTACAAATAGTAAATAGCTAAGTGATTAATTCAGAGAAATTTAATTATATTGAAAAAAAAATAATAAAATTTATATAAACATAACTATATCCATTTCTTGAACATTTTTAATGAGTTTTTAAAATGCAAAAATATTCAATACTATATTTGCAAAGAATATGTAATGAGTGAATGATATGGTGTATCTTGGAGTACTGACATTATAGCGCCATCCTGACGCCCAGGTTGCGTTCAATACATAAATTAATCAAAAACCAACGAATACGAGTTGTATCGTTTACACGATTCCCTAAACTATTGTTCAACGATATATTTTATACTATCAATCTAGTTGGTAGTTATATCACTATTGAGTATAAATAAATAATAATAAGTTTGAAAATAGTAAAAATATCTGAAAGTCGTAGGTATTTTAGATTCTAAGTAGAGTGTGATACATGAAAACGAATAGTGATTTTTGTGTGTCTGACTTTACCTTCATAGGAGCAGTAAAAAAAAACATTAAATGTGGTTTTTGGTAACAAATTAGATCTTGCTGGAAAGTACATTCAAAATTCAAAAGACCATTTTGTTTTTGGTTTCCAAAATAATCAGATTTTTTTTTTTATATTTTTATTCAATAATTTATTCAAGCCGTCGACCACAAAAATTGAACTATAAGCTTAATATACGAAATAAAATAAATAATAACATACAAATAAAATAAGTGGGAGTAACCTAACCTGATCTAGTTTAGTAGTACTTTGTCATGAAACAGTATAGTTATACCTAGGTATTCAATTTATATAATATCTAAGATTGATTACAATTTTTATTTTTTTATTTTAGATAATCCGATAAGAACACCACTATACTTATATTATTCCTTCTCTTAGTTTGTCTGTAGGGTTCCACAATATGATGAGGAGAGAGAAGAGAGTTATAATGTACGTGTTATATATCATTTTTGTACATTATCAGTTTGGAAATGCCAGCGACCAGAATGGTGAATAGGGGATTAATATTATAAATTTACATTCAGTGAAAAATTTAGAAAAGATAATCGATTATATTGTCCATGTTGAAAAAAAGAGCATAATTTGTTTTTTTATTTTTTTGTTGATGTTGTAGCCTATTCCATTAGAGTAAGATCGAAATAGTGTTTGTACTTTATAGTGTTTACAAGTATCTACTTAGTGGTTGACTTTTGAACTGGACACGGAAGTGTTGAGACTGTTGTTGACATGGGTGTATTTAGAACTTGTAGGATGTTGACGTCGTTGTTGGAGTTCTTTATAGACAGTACATTCCGTATAATTTTCAGGATGGTTACTGTTACATTTCTAGGGATACTCATGTGGTTTGGTACAAGTTTAAGCGAGACCGAACAAGGAAAATGTGAGCTATAGCTTTTGACGTGATCAAACGATTGACAGTTTAAGCACTGAGAATTTTCTGTTGTTTGTGCGTGATTCTTTTATTTTGATTTTCGTGTAAAATAGAGATGGAATACCAAAAATATCATTATTGACTATTGTTCCCAGTTGGTTCGAGATCAACCAATAACAATGGCAGTAATAGCTATTGGGTTGGTGATGTATAATATTGGTTACTTGTCTGTTATCTAACAGATTGAGGCCTATTTCATCTATTTCTTACCGACATTTTGGAAACAAGAGTCGAAATTGTTTCTTCCGTATATTTAAATCTAACAAATTGTGTACAACTTTTAAAAATAGAAACTATTTTAAATTGCTTTTTTCTCACCCTGCATGGGGCCGTATGATGTAAACATATTTTAATACAAACTTTTCACGCGGATCCAGGTCATTTAATATAGCTTATTGGTATTGCTTTTGTAATTTTTTCAAAATAATATAATGTCAAATAAAAACAAAATATGTGTACTGATATCAAGGGACGAATAAATTGTGTGTCCCTAACTCCCAAATGAGGTAATAAGAATGTCAGTAAAAAATAAATGGACCCAGATACTATAATTTGATGTTTTTTTATGTTGCGGTTAGCGTTAAGTTTGTAGAACAATAACATTAATTAGTTGAGTACATGGTGTATATTGAGTAACAATTATACCAAACTCTACAGCAGCCACAGACACATATACATATAAACATAGTTTTTTTTTTCTATCGTCGTATATTATTATTATAATGGGACACATTCATAATAATGAACGTGAAGTTTATAATCTGTTAATTATATTCAGTTTAAGTTCAGTTTGTCGTGAGTATATTTTATAGTTTGAAACAATAGTTTATATTATTATTCTTTAGTCAATATAGTTATCGTTAGTTAACAAATATGAACTCAGATATATCGTTTAAGTATTAATTTTAAGACGGTTCATATTGTAACTTATAATAATAACAAAAAGAGTAGGTATATTTTTAGAATCTACCTACTGCTAAGAAAAAAAATGCTCATTATTAAAAATATGCTAGTTATAAAACAGCTAGCTCATATCTTCATAATAATACTAGCTGGACCGGTGAACTTCGTTGCCCGCTAAAAGTTCCAACTCTACATGACTTAAACTTTGTTCAATTAATTTATTTAATATTCGATGTATGATGTTCAAAACTTGCACAAGTACCACTTTGAAATACGAATTTTGAAAGATGCTCTCTTAGTGCACAATTATACGTGGTGGTACGAAGGAAAATTTCAAGCATCAATAGCTATCATTATTTTTATCGTTCATCAGTCAGTGAGTCGGTCTGGCTCAGGACACGTTCGATTATATTATAATATAGCCATCCCCTCCCCCGACGTTGGCCGTGAGACATTCTTGTGATTATAGGAGAAGTATATTTTCAGGTTTTATTTTTTTATTTTACCCCTCGAGGTGTGTACCTAATTACGAATGTCGAACACGTTGCTTATGATGTGCACGTGTAGGAACAACAGTCGAAAAACTTGACTTGAGAATACCATTTTTACTAAGTTATATAGTTTTGACCAAATATAATATAGGTATAGGTCTAAAACTATATTCAATCATAACCAAGGTTGTAAGCAATCTTACAATAAACTAAAATATATTATTCTTTAGTTTTTTTTTTTCTGGACAGTTAGCGCCATTGCTGTATTTTTTCCATCCAGTTTCCTACTTTTCTGTGGGGTTTTCATAAAATTGTCTTTCGTACAATCCTTGTCCTGACAATTACGAAAAATCAGTCGAATGCTCGAAAAATAACTAAATAACAATATAGCATATAGTACATAGAGTATAATATACAAAAATGTATTTCATAAAGGTAAATATCGTACCTATTGTTTGTAAAATATATTGAGTTCATTATTTTAAACTAATTTCAGGTTAATGTAACTGAAATTATGTGCAGATGATTACAAACACATTAATGTTTTGGTCATTTTAAGCTATTCGAATCTGAATTCATACAACTATTGTACAATGTACCTATGGAAGACAACAACGAATAAGATATCGGTTTTGGTCGTTCTAGCTTGACGATAAGGTGTATCTTTATTGTTATTATTATCGCTATTCTAAGACAGTGCAAGTACCAGATGCATACAAGAACAATCACAATATAGCGTTGTGTAAACTACATAAATGACCACCATAGCAATATCACAAAGTGTTACCGTTCCTTGCAAATAATATTCATTGTACACTATAGTGATAAAAATATCATTCAGAAACCCAACAATAAGCATATTAATATATTTTATTGGGCGCATCATCGACAATGTTCTGCAATAATATTTGGAAAAGTATAACGCAAGACAGTTGAACAAAAAAAATACGATTATTCTGTGTTATCTAAAAAATATCCTCCCATGCCTTAGAATTCAAATACACTTAAAACCAACAAAAAAACAAAAAATTATAAACTAGCAAAAATAGAAGGACCATTTTTTTTATTGGTTGTACTAATTTTATTACACAAGACCGTTTAAATAGTTATCGTTACTTTTTATTTTCCACTAGTCAAAACATCACTGACACTTTCAAATTTTTAGTATATTAAATATAATATAATATAATATCGTCCTTCAAACATTTTTGTCAAAGCACCGTCAAACTACGTCTTCGTTGTTAATTCAGTTGTCAATAGACAACAGTATAGAACACAGATGGTCGTAAAAATTAAACTGGGGGACTGAGTGGCCGGTAGGAATTAGGAGTCGGTTGCGACGCGCTCTGACGCTGATTCAAAACCTCGGCCGGGGGTAGCATTTTTCTTCGGGCAACTTATGGTGTCCGGAGTGAAATGCCGCCATCCCCCTCCCGGACATCTAAGGGTGCCCACTACGAAATCTGCCAAACTAACAAACACACGTGTTTAAACCTACGGTACCCTCCCCCACAGTTAAAATCCACCCAATGGCCCAGATGGTTAATAATTTAAAAAAAAATTAAATGTTAAAATTATTTGATTTTTTTAAAATATTAAAACATAATAGGATATAAATATACAACATATTTATTAAAATTCAATAACAAAAACACCACCTACCATATTTTTATTGAACAATGGAGAATTTAAGTTAAAATTAACTTAATTAAATTAAAAACCAATCTTTATTTCTTCACAAGATCGCTGGAAATCAATGAAGAAATTATCATTGTTTTGTTGAAAGGGACAGAAATCGTAAGTCTTCATTAGCATCTAGTTCACCTAGACTTAAATAATTACAGAGATGGAATAGTCTAATGCGAGGTCTTAAAGAAATTTTCTAACAAAAGGAAGATCTATTTCTTTCGTAAGTTAAAGAACTCGCCAATATCCATCATATTAAATAATATTATACACTAAAATTATTTTAACATCTGAACTCATTATATATCGAGTTGTATTAAGTATTAACCTTTTTGGAAATTTATCTGTCGGAAAATGTTTGATTTGTACTGAAAATATAATATATAATATTACTCAAAAACATTTATAATATTTATTTTTTTTTTTATTCTTTTGGTTTATTTTTTTTAGTATACACTATAAACTCATAATTTTTCAAGGAAATACCTGTTAAGTTTTATAACCGAATTAATTAAACCTATTATGTACAGATGAATGTTAAATTTTAAAATACTGAATTTACTGTGAGAGAATTGGTACCTACTCACTATCAATTAAATAAATTTCAAAATAAATAGGTACCATTCTTACATACTACCCTCAAATACTTAACATACTCAAACATGGGATTTTCAGTACTTTTACTATATAAATATTTATTAAATTTAATGTTGAACCAGGAATTTAGTATGCTTAAAAACGTTAAATATATAATATTTATAATTGCCACTAACGCACTAAATAGGGACATAACGCACTAAATAGGGTCTCTAACAATAATTATATTAATGTAAGTTTGTATCGTTTTTATTTTAATATGTTCAATAAATATTAAGCCAATTATAAAGACCCTAATATAAAAACATAATATTTGGAATGTCTGAATAGCATTAAAGGAAATTATTAAAAATTAATGAGAAATCCTTAGATATACTGATTGGAATATTCATGTAAATTGAATAAACATAGGTAGTTTTTGTTAACAAAATTATAACATATTGATATCAGCCTGTTCTAAATTTATGATTTTGATAGATGCATAAAAATAGTAAAAAATAATATATTAAGTAAAGAAATAATTTTGCTAAATTTTTAATATTATAATTGTTTATTGTTGCATACCTCTATTTTATAATGAAACAAAGAGGTAATTTCAATGCATGAGCTCATAGTTAGTTGAAGTATGGACATTTAACAATTTTTAACTTCAGTTTTTGATTTATCAAAAATACCAAATTTTTATAGTCTTATGTCCATATGCATTGTCAATTTATGTGTCACATAAGTTATAGTTTAACATGTCTGGTTTAGTCATGTAAAACATACATGACTATGCATACGGGCATTAAGACATTTTTAAGTGATGTATTTTAATGAAATAAAATAATGCTAATCATTCGTACTAATTTGTACCTTATTATGTGTATTAAAGTTTTCAAATTAATCGTAGTATAATATTATAATAGTAAAAACATTTTTTCTGTTTAACGAGAACGATTAGCATATTTATAGTAAATTAACTTAATGCACATGTAGAGGTTTGAGAAGAATGACATCAATTTAAACTTCACACCCTAGAAGGGAAGTAAGGTTTGTTATTATGATGCTCATAATATAAATAAATTATATTTTAGTGATATACAGGTTAGTTCAAAACTTAATACATCATACAATCTCAAAATAAATATGCTTTATGATACAAGTATGTTGATAGGTATTTAGAAAATAAAATTTATAATTTTTAATGGTACCTATCAATATTATACAAAACCCTATAAGTTATATTTTAGTTTGTATAATTATGACAATCTTGGTGGATAATTAATTGTCTGACTCTGTACAGTATTCAAACTATTGAAAAATGAAAACTAACAAAAGGTAAACAAAGTAGTAAAATACAACAATAAACAGAAATCACTTTTTAAATATAGCACGCAACATCAACGTTGTTGTGTTACCGCATAGTGGCAAAGTGTCAGTTGATTATAAAAACAATAAATTAAACAACGTAAAAAACGTAAACAACACTCGATATCAGCAATAAATAAATAAAATTGCATCTCCGATCTCCTCCGTCCTCTTTTAAATTACAAAATATCACTACATAACATGTACTTCTGATATATAACCCAATCATAAGGCCTGTTTGCTCTTATAAAATTGCATTAAAAAAAAAAATCACATAATTTGTATTTTATATTAATAACCAACTAGTATTCAATTATTCTTCAAATTAAAAAATTTAAAATTCAGTTAATAAAGGAATTCCAGAAAATAATGATTACGATCAAAAGTTTAACTAGATATTAAATTAATTCATTTCCCTTGATTTTGTTCAGAAATAATAATGTGGTATTATAATCACTACCTATATAATCTGCTCAGTATTCATAAATATGTAGGTTGATAAATTGGTTATAAAATAGCATTAGTGTAATGTAATTTTCTTGGTTTTTATATAGAACATGTTTAGCGAGCATTCCTGACCAATTGGCACCAAATTTTTCACATGTATATTATTTGGGACGGGTCTTAATAGTATTAGAATACTGCCAAGGGTAACAGCTATTATATCATATAAAAGGCAAAGAGTGTGGTTGAGGTTTATAGAATCAAAAAATACTCCGCCGATGTTGACGATTCGAGGAACGTTTAGATAATATTATACAGTCATTATTTAGGGTGACTTATACCCGCTATTAATAATATTAAAGTTATAACCACATAATATTCGTTTGTCTCTGCTTGCAATATTGGTTCATGTAAGAATAAAAAGTTACTTATTACACTATTTGCGAAGGTGGATTTGCACATCTCTGTTTCATTTATCCCCGGGCCAGTAATACAGTAGTGATGGCAGTAATGAAAGCCAATGTTTGTTTATGTGTATAAGCGATCCATAGTTAAGTCTATCGCATTCATGGTTCTGAAATTTGGTACATAGGTAATCCTATATCCCAGAATAGAAGTTTTGTTTTTTAGAGAGCGGCTCACACAGGGATTTGTTGGCTTATGAAATACAAATATTTTTTTTGTTTGTTTAGGGTTGCCGTTGCAGGTTACATAAATTAAAATAGTTATTATATAATTGTACATCATTTTAGACTTGTATTTTTGATTTGTTCAATATCACCCAAATTACTGTATTTAAAATATATGTAGTTTATACTTAACGGAGTTTAAGACAGGTTAAAACTACTGAAATTATTTAATTTGTCAGGATCGGCTAGTAGGTATATCGTATAAACGTAGTATTGTAGTAAGTACCTACATTTTACAAACATAATATAATAATTTATTATTCATTACTTTTTAGAAAACTCAATGACATTCCCCCGGAATAATGCATTGGCACGCTCAAGAGGGGAGGGGGTAGTTTCGCCGTTTCAATTTGTTTTGTTGTAACGTACCTATGCAGTTAAGCATGCTGCTGAAAACGATGGAAAGTCTGAATTAGGGGGGCAGACTTATTTTAAAGATATATAGCTAATTGAAATTGTTGGTATTTTCATATACACTCGGCGAGATCACTCGATCGCTGCGCTCGCTCAGACAATTAAAATCGAAAATATCCCTCGACTATAATGTAAAACCACCATGGGTGGGTGTCAGAATTATTTATGCACCATAATTTTTAAAACGTTGATTTACCTAGGTTTCCATAAAAAAATTGAAAAGTTTGGGTGGGCGCTAAACTTGATTTATACCACTAAATTTAATAAATATTTTGTGTGAAAAAAAATGTCAAATCCCCCCCCTCCTATCCAAAATTCCTGAGCACACCTCTAGAAATATGTGTTAATGGCTATTGTTAAGTAAATATATATTTTTTAATCACAATATAACTTGACATAATAAAATTCAAATATTTTTAACTAACAACATTTTGTGATAATATATAAAAATTAAGAAATATTTTATTTTTATCTTTGGACGGAGGAATTAATTAAACAACAAAATAATGTAAATTATTATTCGGGATGTGTTTTTTAATTGATTTTCTTTGAGAGACTCTTGTTATAGTAGGCATTTACTATTTACTATGTTTAAAACAAAGCCTAATAATTCAATTTATTATGCTATAATAATACAACCGTTATATTATTCAAAAGTTACATAAAGCGTTTGTACACTATAGGAGTAGTAGTATAGTACACAGCATTTTTAATGAAGTTTTAAATTTTCATAGCGAGGATTATATTTTCATTACTTCATCGCTTAATTGACGGTGGAATATTTGGATGCCTTGGTATTTTTTATGCAGTTGGGAACAAATAAGTATCAAAATAATTTGTAAATCAACTGGTATAATATAAGGCTTGTGCAAATTAGATAACTTACCATAAAAATAAATAATGTCGTACTTACCTAAACAGTTACATAAAAATATGATAATTGTATTAACTACTATTTTCGCAGGTAAATATCGTTTCACTTGTGCCGAATAATTCAAAACAAAAATAAAGGATAATGTGTTCATACATTGTAATTATAATAATGATAAAAGTTGGAAAAATATAAACTTTGAATATTTATTTTTTCATATGGATATTATACTTACAAAATCATTTTCTTCTATTTTTGATGTGGCTTTTATCTATACAGTTACTTTTTACACACCAGACGACAGCCGCTATTATCACCAGTTTATCCATTCAGCACTATTGCCCTTTGTGTCACCTTTTGTCATGGTTATTTGCATATGACTATATGAATATAAAATTGACACAAACATATTATGTATGTAATATGTGTATAAACATACAGCGCCAGAATAACGACGTTAGATAATGTAAATCTAGATTTGTAAATGCACGTTTTACTCAGACTCTGTAGACATTAAATTACATTATTATGAAACATGGTATAGAATTTATCTAACTGTAAATACAAGGAACCCAATCATTCGTTTTCAATAGTCACTTGTCGGTACACTCATATCGTGGCTGCGGTGTGAAAAATCACGAAACTGTTGATTAATTAATTTAACCTGAGGTACATACCACCAACCCAATTTTGTAATATATTCGTAGCAAGCTATATATGTACAGTGTCTATCAGTTTATTCAAACTTATCGGTGTTTAAGATAAAATATATCTATAATCATAATGGCACCTGCAGTGTGGTTGTTCACCCTAACTTTGACTTAACAATCATATTAATGTTTACTACTTATGTCCACCTATTATATCACTTTTAAACTTTGTACGATATTAAAAATTTCCCATTGTTTTAGTCTTGGGTATTTTTTGTAAAAATAGTATATGCTTACATTTTATACAATCCAAAGTGAATAAAATATTATCCTATTATATTAATTCAAAAAGTGTACTTAAATGTTTTAAAACTGTAAGACTATTATTATATCTTATAATATAATTTCTATCCCGTTATATTTTATATGTTAGTTGTGAATGTTTCTTATCAGAAATATACAGTAAAATCAAATATAATAAAGTATTGTATGAATATTAGACAAAACATTGTGAATTATGACATATGATTAAAAATATAGTATTAATATTTTGTTTCTTTTCATTATTTAATAAAACTAGTAATTTATGGTAGTGTGATGATAACATTATGAAATATAGGATACCTATTATATTGTGTTTTGAATTTCTTTTAATCTCATAATTTTGCAATTTAACTATTATAAAAAAAAAGTAGTAATTATACCCTTTTGAACAAATTGTCTGCCAAGGGTTTCTAAAAAGAAAAAATAATAAATTATAACAATGTGTCACATAGAGATACTATATGTAATATGTATTGGTAAAACCTGTATTCATGTCTGTGATATAATACTGTGTGACAAACAAATAATATAATATAAGATTAATTTTCTAGGATATCAAAGAATAAGCATTAAAAAAAAAAAAACATTGTCTTAACATAAAGAATATTTGTTTAGTCACTTAAATATTTGAATTGCAACAAACTTAGGGGATTTGTAATACAAAAAAAATCACCCAAACATTGTTTTATTATCATGTATCATGTATGTACATTTGAAGAGTGCATAATACATTTTTAATATAATGTATTTATTTCACAAGAAGAAGAAAAACAACATTATATAATATTATAATCTTACAATAAATACAAACAGATAACATACTTCTTACAGAGTCACATTATAGTGGTAGGTACATGATTTTTTTTTTATTTATGAGTCATATCCAATTAAAATGAATACATAATTTTTTTGCTATAACATCGTCACACCATATACAAATAAATAATAACAGCTACCATAATAACTAAGCATAGTTGGGTAAAAAAAAAAATGAAAATGTTGAGGCGCCATCCCCAGAGATTCAAACTCTAATTGTGCTACTTTTTATATACATATACAACCTAAAGAAAATTAAGATACAACTTTAATGAAAAAATATAATTTAAAACAAATGGCTTTAATTATTACAGAATATATTAATGAAATCATTTGTTATACCTAAACATACAAAATAGGATTATTAATTAAATACAATACAAGATGATACATTTATCTGGCTATATTAACGCTGTTAGTACAATTTTATGATTAAAAAAATTAATTTTTTTCTTAGATTTTCTAATTTTAATATACCTAATTTCAATGTATAATATATTTACAAGAACTCCAATTATTTGTATATTTAATTTATATTTTTCTAAAAGATTTTTTCAAATTTTAAATGTTTTTTAATGACAACCTTTGCTTTTAGTTTCCTATTACAAGCTGAACAAATTTATTATTTTTATAATATTATTTTAATAGGATATAAGGTAAATTTAAATTTCAAATGAGTGAATCATTACTTTTTCCATTATATTTGGATCAAAATTAGAAAATCAAAGAAAACAGTTTTTTTTT
>WHPZ01579573.1:0-25294 GCA_016617965.1 Macrosiphum rosae | reverse complement strand
CGCGGGCATCGCTGGCGTCCCTCAAGGCCTCAACCCCAAAAAAGGTTGTCCTGTAAAGTAGAAAAGTTCCAATATAGAGCCGTGTACACGAAAAAGTTTGAGTTCAATTTTGATCCAACTTCACGGTATCAAGGTTGAACCTGTGGTAAGAACGTATATACTTTGGTATACCAAAAGCTTACCATGTATACCAACCAATCACAGAAAAGTATTTTTATGCACGTACACGTACATATATGCACGTGTGTAGTGAAAATCTACCTTTAGTAGTTCACTGGTTATAGACTAATATATATATAGATACTATATCCTATACTTTAATGAGTAGTGAAAACGTGAATTCGTTGCAAGCTGATTCAATTGTTAAAACAATCAAATCGACATATTAAAATGTCTGAAATAAACTTAATCTGTAATTATAAAAAATGTCGTAAGGATTTAAACTCATTTGCATGGGTAACGAGTTGCTCACATATATTTTGCGACTACGATGGTAGCCGAACATTTAACCGTGAAAAAAAATGCCCATGCTGTAATGAAGTCCTAAATAGACGATTGGACATTGTTCAGATAAACTTAAATCCAGACGAATCTTTTAAATCTGTAAGCATTTTAACTAAAGAGTACCTTTAACCTATTCTAAAAACATAGATTTAAGCTTACGTTTAAGCTTCTGCAATGATTAATTTTAAATTTTAGATGATACTATGTGGGTTAAGACCAGAAGTTGTAATGGATATATCATTACGAGCAGTGACTTTTTGGAATTACCAAATGACCCAAGAAAAAATCATTCATACTAGTAGTATGAAAAGACTTCAAGCAAAATTTGAACAGGCTCAAATCAATATGGAAACCATGGAATACCAGTTTCAAAAAAATATTTTAATTGAAACAAAAAAATCTGAGTGCAAGTATACTTTTAGGAATATATGACAACAAAATATATAAAGGTATGTAATTGCCTATTTATAACTAGTGTAAAATTACATTTATAGCAGCTTTAAAAGATGCTGAATTACAAAGACGAAAAACCCAAGAGATAGAAGAGAAGCTGATCGAAAAGAGAAGAATCTTACATCAAGTTCAGGTGATAATAAAATAAAATCAACAAAACATAATATTATGCATATTAGGATTTAATATTTTTACACTTTTAATCATTAAAAAATTTTTAAAATAGCAATCATGTCTAGTTATGGTGTCATCAATATTGACTAGAAGTTCGCTAGGCTAAACCGGTGTAAAAATAACGGACCGGGATGTTTAGATCATATCATTTACATGGTTCATTATACGGTGCGGGATAATGTGGAATAATTTTACACTGGTCTAGTTAAGCGAATTTCTAGCATGAAACATAAATATGATTGTACATTTGTACTATTGAAGATAAATATTGTTTTACATTCTAACATAAGGTTGGGTTATAAATTATAATTTTTATTATATACTTCACGTTTTGGTCACTGGAAAATTGTGCGCATAGTATAGTCTATATTATTAATTTTATAATGCCATACATTTTCCAAAACTGTAAAATTTAATTTATTTTTACTAAATTTTACATAGGTATTTAGTATTAAAATTTCATATATCTTTTAATAAAATATAGTTAAACATTTTTGTATAAAAGAGGCAAATTGAATACGAAATTAATATAAAAATATTAGTTTATTATGCAATTTTTTTTTAATATTTTAGTCAAAGTATGAGTCTCTCAAACTTCAACTTATTTCTAATACTATAAAATCAACAAAAGCAGAAGAAATTCCTATGGCCCAACTCCAGATTAAAACATTTGAAGGTCAAAATGGTCAGTGAAACTGTAACATTATCATTTAACTAATTCAAATTAATATTTATTTTATTTTACAGACTTTGTATTTGCTCCAAATATTGATTAAGTTAAATGAATAAATGTATACTAAGCTAGAAGAAAATACAAAACAAGATGTTAACACTACTTAAGTACACATAGAAACAATTTTTATTTTAAATCAATTATTCCTAAAGGTTTTATATTTAATTCTTTTTGTAGTTCTTCTATTGGTTGATCCAATCTTTTTTCAAAATAAATATTCAACATAAAATTACTGTTTAGTCCTGTTTGAATAGCCCATGGTAAATAATGTTTTACATACTGTTCTCTTTGCCTAAAAATAATGTAAGTGGGCATTAAATAGAACAAACTAGAGTAGATGTATAATAAGTATATAAATGTTTACTTTGATTTAAGTCGTATAGCTCCAAAAAGACCTCCACTTAAAGTCATTGGTAACTTGGTCTGAAATGCTTCAATCCATTTTACGGTTACTTCCCCTAAATAAAATAGTTACACATTTTTATTTTTATTTTTTTTCATTAACTCGTAGCAACATAGGCTTTTGGATGGTTTTCCAACTGTGGGGGAAGGTACTGTAGGTTGGCTTAACACGTGTGTTTGGTTTTCGTAGAATTTTGAATTGGGCACCCATAGGTTTCTGTCATGCCTGGTCGCCGGAGGCAGTTGCCTGCCCAGAAAGAGGAGCCGCCCGTGGTCAAGTTTCGAAACGGCGATGGTTAGTGTCGTAACCGACGCCTTAGTTTGCTCAGCCACTCCGTCCCCCAATTTCAAATTTGCTTGAAAATGTGTATTTAAGTACTTCCTATCACCTCCCGAAAACCCAATTTCAATCTAGTCATCCAGCTGAATAATTAAGTGGGTATCTCATATTGTGAATAAACTGTACATATAATATATATACAAATTAATCTTCTATATATTATATATAAAAATCGGTGGAATAAGTCAAAAAATTCAAAATTGTAATGATATCTGAGATTTGAACTCAATACAGTTACACTAATATTATAAACATTGAACTTATATTAAACTCTATGGACAGACATAGTATTCATATACTCTGTGGACAGACGTAGTCTTTTTATATTTTAGGGCAGGCACCGGCAACCCCCGGGCCACATGCGGCCTTCGGAACTTTTTTCTGTGGCCCTCCAAATATTTTCATGGTGTTTAAGATTTTAGTTTTATATCTTAAATTGTAATAAATAAAATCAAATCATGACTATTAGAGTGGGATAAGGTATGAGGGAGAACGTAATCTAGGTCGTAATTTAATTGTATACAATGTATATATCGTCGACTACTAAATTATTAGTATTATATCATATGTACAGTTTTTTTTTATTAATGCGGCCCTTGATGAAAAATTGAAAAAAAAATATGGCCTGCATGCTTTAAAAGGTTGCTGGCCCCTGCTTTAGTTGCATACGTAGTCTTTACATAGTATTGCCATGTGCTATACTATTATTTTGTTACTTTTGCTCAACTGATTTGACTGATTTTTTCCCAATTATCAGGACAAGGTTTGTAAGAAAATTTTTTATGAAAATCCCCCAGTAAAGTTGAAAACTGGATGGAAAATTACAACTGTCCAGAAAAAAAAATAAACTAAATACCTAATAATATATTTTTATTTATTGTTAGGTTCACATTTGTTATGATTGAATATAATTTTAGCCCTGTATCTATATTATACCTTAGGTCTATTAGGTCAAAACGATATAACTTGGTAATAATGGTATTTCAAAGGCTAATTTTTTGACCGGTGTCCCAGGGACCTACTACCTACACATCCACATCCACATCATATACAATTTATTTATAAAACATTCTTAATTATGAACGCACCTCGTTGGATCTGCAATTGAAATTGAAAGTTTGCTGACTAAATCACTGACTGATAAACATAGATCCTAAATAATGATAACTCGAGGCTTACAATTTTCATGGTACTTTCGTACCACTATGTAAGTGTGCACTAGGTTAGCATCTTCCAAAATTCATATTTTAAAGTGATGCTTGCACAAGTATTTTGAGATTCAAGATAATTGATGAACATTTTGAAATTTTAGTCATCAAACACCGGATATAAAATAAGCGAATTGAACAAAGTTTGAATCTTATAGAGCTGGCATTTTTAAAAGGGGCAATGAACGGTAAAATACACGGGTTCAGCTAGTATTTAATAAATTAGAAAACAACATATTACCTAACATATTTGTAGGCATTCCCAACACTGTATGAAATAAATCATGTACTTCTCTGTATCTCTGCATCACATATGCTAATTGAATGTCATCAATGAATTGTACTGATCCTCGGGAATCTGGTGTTACTTTCTAGATAATAATCAAACATTATTGGCTTTGCATTTCATTGATTTAATTTTAAAAACTTAAAATATTTTTACTTACATTATGATCCAAAAATTTAAAGTAAGCATATCCGAGAGTATTTTCTGGCATATATTTTAATTTTCCAAGATCAACTGTTGAAGTGTTAATTTGTGGTTGTAACCTTTAAAAAAGTATTTCATGCAATTAAAATCAATATGTCTTAGAATAGAAATATGCAGATAATTTCAAGCATTTTATAGGTACTATATACTGTAATATTTCGCTGCCTTCAGGATTATTAATCATTTTATCTCTCATATATTTCAAAGCAGATGTTCCAGTAGTTTCTCCCATAGTGGCAATCATATCTAAAATGCAGTATATAGTTTAAAAAAAAATTTCAATAAATATATTATACAATTTTGTTGTTTTCCAATTATAAGTACCTATTATTACCTGCTCTTCGAGGATCTAACAATGAAACAGTTGCAGAACCGATTGATAATAATAACTTTTGGAGCTGTGTGGTTGGTATATAATTTTCATTATATTGGGTTACAAAATCAGACATACGTCGATGTACTTGGTAATTTAAAACCATACTTTTTTTCAACATTTTAAATTTAAATACAGTGAATTCTTAAAAATTATAATATTGATTTTTTAATTGTTGTAACTATCATAAAATAATTATTTTTAATTAAAAGATGACAATTTCTTAGTGTTCAATTTAAATACTATTTTAATTTGTAATTTTATTGATTATTATTCAATATGATATTAATTATCATGGTTAAAACTATTTTAATTGAATATTCATAGGCAATCATAGCACTATATCAAGCAATAATATTGATATATTATAATAATAATATAATCATAACATAGATAATATTATTATCTATGAATCATAGGAAATGTGTGCATGATTAAAGATACGAATTAGGGCCAATTGATGTAGAGCACGATTTAAGATAGTATGGTTGCCCATCGACTTGTGATAAGAAAGCCAGTACAGTCCACAGATATATAAAACTACTAGCATTGTTCTGTGCTACTAGATAGCCGACTTTGGTATTATTATTGTCGCCAATAAAATGGCTGCCATCGTTATCTAAGAGGTGAATATTTATGTTGTATAATATTGATAAGTAACGATGTTACATGTGGTTTATGTATATATTTAATCGTGATATATACAAAATAGTATCTTATCACCTACCGTATCAGTTTAATTTGTAAACAGTCACCTCTTAAATAATGATTGGCGGCCATTTTGTTGGAGACATTATTTTATACGCATGGACTATGGCAGTCGGCTATCTAGTATTTTTATATATCTGTGGTACAGTCACAGAACAATAAATGGTACAGTGAATCTCACTTTTTTTACTATAGCAGCGCTCCAAGTGAGCAAAATAGTGTCGTTAACTCGTAATTTGCGCGACTGTTTAAATCATACGGAACACAATCACAAATAATAAAGTTAACAAAAATGTTTAATAATAATAATATATTAGTGTACCTATAATTAACATATTATTATATATCTATGTGGTCACTAATTTCGACAATTTCTTTTTAGTGGTGTTTAGTTTTTTATTATTTTGATTTTGAATGTATGTGTATTGTCTCATTCTCATTATAAGGTAATGTGTATAAATATCGGATAATACAGTTTGTTTGTGTTCTTCACAATCAAATCTAAAAGAAATTTTCTTTTTTAAAAAATCTTCAAATGCCTCTTCAAATATATTTTGAGAGTCTTTAAATTTAGTGAAGGACAATTCAAGAGATTTTATTATTCTGAATAGATTGCTGTTAGGATGAGATAGATATCCTCTACTTTTAGCCATTACTAAATCTGCTTTAGTACCGTAAGCTGTCGTATTCAGATTTTTGAAACTAGATGCACATACTTGGCATTTAGTCTTTGCAGTTAATCGCTTGGCCATATATCTAAAAAATTAAACTAAATATTAGTACTATGTTAATAAATAACTATTTATTTAAAGTTTGTTTTTTACTTATATAAAAACATACCCTGCTAAATAATATACTATACAGTCGAAAACAGTAGAATCAGAATAATTGTGTTCTTGAAAAATTTCATCGACATCCCAATATCCTTCATCTGAAATGGTATTCAATTTTTCTTTTAGCTTCTCAATTTTTTCTTCTCTTATTGAAGTGTTTGCAGGGTCTTTAGAAATCTGTTTTAAATCTGCTATTGTTATTATAGGAGCATTATCTAAAAATATTTATATTTATATAATAGGTACAATGTAGGTACATACATATATTATTATATTAGTCTATTTAATTAGTATTTATTTTGAATTTTGATAAAATTTACCTTCAAATATCAAACAATTACCGCTTTTAGGGGGCTTAATCAATGAAAATACTGAAAGCATTCTATAAAGTTGGAGGAAAGAAGGACAAGAAGGATGGTCGTTTGGACCAGCCACTTGTCGTACAATTCCAAAAAATTTCTGTGAAATAAATATTAGTTTTAATGAAAACATTATTTAGAATGAAGATTATGTAAGTATGCCCATTATATTTATTTTTTAAATTTGAATTATATTTACTTCCAAACAATCTTGGTTAAATTTAGATGTCAATACATATGCAAAATTTTTGTCATTCAGTAGATAATTAACTACATCTAGTGTAGATTTTAAAGTGATTTTTAAACCATCGACAGTGTTTGAAGTTAAAAAATCATTTTTTCCAATATAATTATTATTTAAATTTGATTCCCAACTGTTTATCCAATCTAATGCTTCTTTCAACACCTATTAATTAAAATATTAAATATTATATACAATCATTTTGAATATATTTTAGTAAACATTTAATTTCAAAAAAATAGCACAACTACTATAAATTAGGGACCCATTATCAAGTGTTGGTCCTAAACTTCATACAAATTAATACCAATACCATACTTTAGTTAGCAACATAATATAACATAACAATTAAGTGGTACTTAGGTAGGTACCTAAGGTGCCTACCTATGTACTACACATGAATCACAACACAAACACAGTACACAACATATAAAAAACCTCTAAGTCTCTGCTATTTTTTCTAATTCCTTCAGCGGGGAATTTTCTATTGAGAGCATCAAACATATTATTGACCATAATAGTAAATTTAATGGTATCTTCACAGTCCTTAAAACCTTCAATTTTCTTCTTATAAAATTCCATACCATTTGCTACTGACATACTAAACAACTATAAAGTATATAATTACTTGTAAAGATAATTCTGCATTCATTAATAATCCAAGGTATTATTGTATTAATATGATAGGTTATATAACATAAGTACTATGTAACATTATAATAATTACTAATTAATGTTAGTAATACAATTTAACTTTACGTCTTTACCTGAGCTGCATATTTCACCTTCATTTTTGATAGATTATTAAGCTCAAAATGATTCTTAGTTAGCCTTGGACATACTTTAAGAATTGAATTAGCTTCAATCTTGAAAATATTAGAATAATACTCCCATTTTATTGGTTTGTTTGAAGGGTGTATCTGAAAACAAAAAGTATAAGAGTATACAATTTCAGTACACACTTTTGAGTGTTTTATAATTATTTACAGTTTTAAGATGGTGGATAACTATCACTATACTCACCTGTAATTGTTTTTTTTTCGTATAAACGATTTCGAATTGTTTTTAATAAATGAGGTGCATCAGAAAACACAAAGACATTTCTTGAGGAGTCGTATGGGTTTTGAAAATAATTTTGAAAATTTTCTGGTTTTGCACTTATCTATTTATAATTTATATAAATATAAATATTACGTAATGCATATAATATAATATGTAATATGTATAGTCTGCAGACTCCCGTTCCCTAATAATATTGGGTCCCTGACTATAATATAGTATATAATGTATGTATAATATAATGTTAATATAATATTATACATTAAATACTAAAATTACCCCTAGATGACCCCACATTGTTCTATTTGTACTTGCACCATCCGTTGTAAGACCAACTACTTGGCCACCAGCATTTTCCATCAACATGATAGCTCTAATAGTTAGTTTAGCAAGATCAATACCTACAACAAAATAATTCAATTAATATAATTTAAATTACCTATATTATTATTAATTAACCTTTAACAGTTCCTTTGGTAACAAAGACAGCAATTGGTTGAACTAAATTGTCAGCCAGACTTTGCCACATGTAAACCAATGCATGGTTAGCTTTTTCTTTTTGAGAATTATCAGTTATAATTTCACCTCCATAGTCTTCTAGTCCTATGTATGATAATGTTCGGCTATTAACGCTTACACTTTCTCGCAAGAACACTTCATCGAGCACAAGTACACCTTGTTTTTCTTGTTCTGATTTGTTCATAAATTTTTTTTTTAAAAGTTTAAAAAAATTTTTATCGAATCCACATATTATTTCCACCGCTACTAAGTGTGCTCTAATAGAATTAGGACATGGCAGTGGTAGTATATTATTGTTCCTCAAAAATGAATAACCACTAGGAG
Source organism: Macrosiphum rosae (assembly GCA_016617965.1). Classification (NCBI taxonomy): domain Eukaryota; kingdom Metazoa; phylum Arthropoda; class Insecta; order Hemiptera; family Aphididae; genus Macrosiphum; species Macrosiphum rosae. Next base: position 16,574 of record WHPZ01579573.1, on the reverse strand, counting down.
ATCTAAAAAAATGTTTGACCCATAAAACAAAATAATGTAATTAATTTATATGTATAATTAATATTTAATTGTATTTTCAGATAAAATTTTATTTGCGCCGACATAAATACCTTATCTGTAGAAGCATACATGGTAACATCCAATTTTCACTGTACCGCCTATTTTTTGGATTTTTTATTTCAGCTGCTCTGAAAATTTCATGAATAAGATCTGATTGGCTGTTTGAAATATTGGAATCTTTTAAAAGATCATCAAGTGTTGATTGAGAAATTTGTTTCATTTTATTTTTAATTTCATTAAGGCTATTTTCAAGATAAATAATTTTTTTTTTGGCTCTTGAACATTTCTTTTTCATTAGTGTTTGAGCATCTTGAATCCTGATTAATTTTTTTTTCTTGTTTGGAGAAAAAAATACGCGGGTATTTTGATTATTTTTCATGCGCCATCTCTTATTTTTTATTATATAACATAAGCGTTTACATCATATACAAATATTGCTAAAATTTTTAAACATTAAACATAATAAAAAATAAATAAAAAATAAAAAGTAAAAATAATTACCTACCTATTTACAGTGTCATCTTTTAATATTGTAGAGCACTTTAAATGTCTCCATACTCCATAAGTTTCAACAAACTGGTAACCGTATGAAGACTTTATATCATTAAATTGGCTTGAAGATACAGAACCGTGACATACTTTGATTTCATTTAATTTATCAATTACATTTTGTAAATCTTCGTATGTTTCAACTTCAAAATTAGAGATGAATTCTATGTCGGTTATTTCTATTTTTTTACTATATACATATAGTATAAGTTGTAAATCTATTAATCATTACAAAATTACAATATTTAATTATAAAAAAAGTATAATAAAATAGCTGAAATAAATTAAAAATGTTTCAATAAGCCACCAATCAAACGTATTTCAATATTGTTATGGAAATTTAAAACCTTTACCTTCAGTAAAAAAAAATTGTTTTTCTACAGCTTGAGTGAAATCATTCCTGTATGGTCCCGATTATGGAAACACAAAACTTTAATTTTAGTATTAGTCTGGCTAACATCATAATACCACTTCTCTGGGAGCTTTAACAAGTAAATTTGAGACAACAGTTTTTGGAAATCTAAAGCTTTTTGCATCTAATACAATAAAAGAAAAAATTAGGTAACTTAAACCAAGTTAATTACAACACTATATGTGTAAATTACATACACATCTATGTGATAAAAAATTACATTAAAATATAGTTAGATTTAATAGAAATTAATATAGGTACCTTCAATCTTTTTGGTGATGGTAACATAAATAAATCATCATTTAACTGTGATTCACCAGATACACTATAGCTGTGCTCATTTTTAATATTAGTGATCAATATGCCAGTAGACTAAAGTTAAATAAGAAGGTACATAAAAAAATTAAGTGAATATACAATTATTATTAATTGCTTTTATAATTAGTACATACTTCAGATGAGTTAGAAGTTGAGGTATTACTTTTTTGTGATATGTCAGTTAGATTTAAATCATCTTGTACATGTACCTGTATAACAGTCAACATCAAAGACGAGTTCCGTAAGACATTGGTACATAATTATTTTATATTCATATTATAATGTAATTAATAATGTAATATTCCACGATATTTTTTAAATGATAATTTTAGTGTTATGGATAATAACATTTGATACTGCAAACAACAAATCCAAACTAATAGGAATCGCATCTTTAACAAGTCTGGGCTTTTTCAAACATATCTGAAAAATATGAATTTGTATGAGTATTCAGAGTATTCTATAGTATTAATAAATAATATTATTTTACTTACTGTATACTTGCTAAGTCCTGCACCAGATTCCCAAGTATCAACTACATCCTCTTTTTTGAAGTGGTAACGGCATACTTTAGAGTTAGTTTTAAAACTAACATCTAAAACTTTTTCCCACTCATCCCTTAAAGGAGAAGTTTTAGGAACACCAAACAAACTAATTTTTAAATCCTTATAAGGACATAAAGGTACACAACATGCCATTTTTATTATTATAATATAGAAAATAATCAAAATTATAGCAATATGCCAAATTGCCAATATAGTTGATTATTATATTATATTAACATGGTAAAATATCAAATGATAATTAAAATGACGTTTAGACTGTTTAAAGTATTATTATATTTATATAATATCAGTTCTGCCATCTTAGAGTATAATTCAAGTATACAATTTTAGGCGGTAAAAGTAGTCTGCATAGTCTTAATTTTCTCCGCTAAAGGCGCTATAGTATTAAAAACAGCTGATTGCTAGATTCATATTGACGGTCGTCGGATAAGCCATTTTACTGTAGTCGATGGGCAACCATACTATCTTAAATCGTGGTTTGAATCGAAAAGTCACGTGATTTACGGGGACCCCCGCATGCAGCGCTCATATTGGTTCAAATCAAAACTAATAAAAATTGTTATGTTATAGCTATATACAAAAAAAATATATATAATGATAATATTATATTATCAATTATAAAATAGTCCACTAGAAGCGCTAGCAACGGGGGTCCGATTTAAATCCAATGCCGTTTTATCATACCTCGTTGGGCAACCATACTATCTTAAATCGTGTGTAGAGAACTACACATATCCAAATATATCATATTCCAAATTAGTGAAAAATGATAAGAATTTTTATACCACGAACATGGTATAGAAAACAAATTGTAAATGATTTACAGTGATGCCCGCGTTGACACTCGCTCGCTGCGCTCGTACAAAAAAATGAAAAATATATTATGCAAAGTAAGTAATGCAAGTATGAAGTAATGCAACCACAGCCCAAAGGGCACTGACTATAGGGCAGAGTACTACCATTTACTTACCTATTCTTGTGTACTATATAGAAATCTATATATGCAACACAACCTGAAGAGTGAAGGCTGAAATTGTATAATTGTATCTTAGTCCGTGGTCAGTGGTCACAGGGTAACCACCTCATTATTTTATAACCGCCGTGCCACTGTGGGATCGGGCTCTAATAAAGCTATTAAAGATGTCTTTGGAACAGTGGCATTTCTCTAACTCTTATGATAAAACTTACTATGCTCACCTTTGCCGTAATCTATGAAACTAGTTGGTACTTATTAAAATTAAAAATTATAATAAAATAATAAATATAAATATTTAATTAATACCTAATGAATAATTATGATTATTTATAAGTTCAAAAATTTGCTTTACGCCTTAACATTACTAATTGAAGATAAGAAAATAAACTTGTTACAATAATTCACGATATAGGATTTAATATCGGTATTTTAAACCATCACTACTTATTGATACTTTAATTAGGTATCATTTTCTAGCTCAATAAAATTGTAAAGTATTTAGTCTAAATTTCATGCCACACATATTAAGATATAGATAGTAATTGAATATAGGTAGTCATTTTAAATTTGAATTGTTTTTTATAAACAGAAAATCGTATGCTAATTTAAAAAACTTGAAAATTGTATACATGTTTTCTTATTGCCATTATTAAATATTGAAAATACTTGAGAACCAGTAGCGTACTATTTTCCATTATGAAAATGAATTATGTACCTACAATTTTATTTTATTTTGTCTTATCTAATAAATGTAGATGTTTAGGTGGGGAATTTGAAAATGTTTGTACAACTTCAACTTCTCAACTTTTCTAGCAATTTCGATGGAAGTTTATAGAAGTAAATTGGGAGGTCAAAATTGAACATTTTCATTATTTTTTAAAATAATCGGAAAAAACAAAAATAAATGAAAATTTGTTAATATTGTTTGGTAACCTTGGTTAGACTGTCTACGCTTGGATTTAATTTGATTGATTTTAGTTTTTTCTGAAAATTTCAATAAAAAATCATTCGTTTGGTCTAAAAGCTTTAAAATTTAATACAAGGTTCGTCATATGTTTTTATTATATTTATTTAAAAATTTTAACGATACATACAGACATGAATGCACGATTATAAGCATTTGAAGTTCAAATTTTGACAAAACCAAAATTAATTTGTAGTTAAAAATGTAAAAAATATTTCGTTTTGCATGGCAAAGACTTGAAAATTGAATACAAGTTATTTTACCAAAAAAATTACTGATAATTTTAGGAAAATTGATAAGTAATACAATGTTTTTACAAAAATTAATTTATTCTGATATATGAATTTACCATTTACATATTGCTTACTAGTTGACGACAGTTGAAATTTAATAAATATTTTTTTTAAAGTTATAATAATACGTCAATAAGGGGGGAGGATTTTGCCAATGGCCAGTGCCACCTTGCGTACGCCAATGATAAGAACGACTTTTTTAAAAAACATTTGAATTTCAAATTTCAAATAAAATTGAATGAATATTGAAACAAATATCAGTGATTTAGTTATAACTTATTAGTTTATTATAATATACCTACTTATTTTGTTGTAATTCAAAAAAATATTATTTTTAGAAACTTTAAATTGTTTGCCATTACGTAGATCATTACTACTATACACAATGCCATTTTTAAAATTGTTCTACCATATATCATAGTGTGTGACATAGACCTATTAGTTAATAGGGCTATGGTTTTAGATACACAGCCACTCAGGTCATTTTATATAGAAATCTGTTTTCTATGGTTTTCAGATATTATCTTATCTGTTATTGGGGTAAATGATAACAATGATAAAATATATCATAATGACGTCATGGGCAGTGAGAAATTTTTCATGTTAGGAACATGTGTCTTCATCAGTTCATCCATTTTTTTGTTTAGATCCTTACCGTTTTGTTGATATTATCAACGAGTTGTTATCGTTTTAACATAATTGGTTAAAAATTAATGTTTACTTCTTCTTTCAAATTCTATGGAATAATATTACATGTAATATGTATAATTATTAATTAATAACATTAAAAATATTAATTGTAGACATATTTTATTTATACATTTGGTATTTATATTATATTTATATTTGAATCTTGTGTGTATTACTGTGGTGATTAAATTTAAATTTGTAATTATTCATTTTATTTTCAATTGTCATGAAATGTTTATTTATTGTATTTTGAAAGTATTGTGAACGATATAGTATTGTGATTCTATCTACAACTCATGATGTCTGACAATTCAGAAGATCAAGTAAGACAAGTGAATGGCTACATAATTATAAATAATTTTAAATATTATGTATAATTTATGTCATATAAACATTATTGTAAATAAAAACTTTAAACTCACTCAGTTCGTAAATATTTTATTGACTAAATGTACAATATAACTACAGTTTAGTGTTGTAATGTATATTTACTACAACATAATATAATTTAATACAATCATATTTCATCCAAACTATTATATATGCTCAGAAAAATGTGAGTTAATAGTTCTTACGATTTTAGTTTTATGAACAATAATTTGAAAATAAATCTATTAAGTGGACTTAGGGCCGTTCTTACAATGTCCGGTAAAGTGTCGGTTAACGCTAACCGACTGATAACAGATTTTATTACCGGCAAAATTTGGCCGGTTAAGTGTCGGTTAACTTTAACCGGACATTGTAAGAACGGCCCTTAGTATTTGGTACACTTAACCAGGGCTACATATCTATATAATAAATATTAACTACTTCATAAAACTAGAGTGTAATATGACTAAAATATATTAAATCATAAACTAATCAACAATTGTTATTTTATTTAACAACATTCGTGCTGTTATAGAACCCTAGAGATGCTGGTAACATGTGTTTGGAATTGGCTTTGGAAGGTGAAAGACTTTGCAAAGCAGGAGACTGTCGTTCAGGGGTTGCATTCTTCCAAGCAGCTGTTCAAGCAGGAACTAATGACTTACGTACTCTTAGTGCCATATACAGTCAATTAGGCAATGCTTATTTTTATTTAGCAGATTATCCAAAAGCATTGCACTTTCATAAGCTTGATTTGGCTTTAGCAAGGTATTTATATTGTATAATTATTTACTGGTCTTAATAAGAATATAATAAATATAAAATAATTTCCTTATTGTTGGATTTGTTGCCAAATTTAAATTTTAAATTTTTATTAATACATTAAAAAATCACAATAAAGCAGTTTTATATTACTTGTTTTTTATGCTTTATGTAGAACACTGGGAGATAAACCAGGTGAAGCTAAATCTAGTGGAAACTTGGGAAATACTTTGAAAGTAATGGGCAATTTTGATGAAGCTATGATTTGTTGTAAACGTCATTTAGAAATTGCTAGAGAATTGGGAGATAAAGTCAGTATCAATTTTATTTATACACTTCTAATTAAATGTTCTAAGTATTTTTTTTTTTGTTAAATTATATAATGGTTTTAATTCTTTTAATAGTTGAGTGAAGGACGAGCCTTATACAATTTGGGAAATGTGTATCATGCTAAGGGTAAACATATAGGAAGAGTAGGTCAGCAAGATCCAGGAGAGTTTCCGGAAGAAGTAAAAGTTTGCATAGAACAAGCTGTTAAATATTATGAGTAAATAATATATTTATATTATATCTATTATTTATCAGTTATTACAATTAACATTGGTTAACACTACATATATTACTTTAAAGCAATTTTGTAATCTACAAGACAATATAATAGAATTAAGTCTGCTCAACTAAACTAGAAGCGTAAAGCATAGAGCCTCTGAGCCTGTAAAGCTCATTTTCATCTAAAACAACTGGGATTTACCATGAAAAAGTCACAAACATATTTTTTCATGACTATCGACCATCAAAGAACGAGTATGTGGGTCACTAATCCAAATTATGTTAATATATATTTTGAAAATGTAATGACTCATGTTATATCTTGTAAATAAAAAGTAAGTAGGTACCTATGCATGTTTCAGGGAATTGTGTTTATATACTTCACACTTATTATATAATTTTGTCTTATAGATTACAAAAATTATCTTAAAATAATATAACTCAGTGTTAATCTGTACTCGCAATAACAAAATAATGCTTACAGAAAATCTTATAAGTAGTCACAATAATTGATAAGTTCCTTATTTTGTTTAAAAATTGTGCCTAATCTTTCATTGAAAGACTAAAAGCTTATTGGTAATGAATAATATATAATAATATTACTGTGAATAATTTTTGCAGAGAAAATTTAAAACTAATGAAAGAGCTCAATGATCGTGCAGCTGTTGGTCGAGCTTGTGGAAATTTAGGAAATACCTATTATCTGTTGGGTAACTTTAAGGAAGCCATTCAATATCACGAAGAGGTAATGTTTTTTAAAGTTATTTATGTATAATATCGCAATCTAAATGTTTGCTATGTTTAGAGATTGAAAATTGCTCGAGAATTTGGTGACAAATCAGCTGAGCGCAGAGCTAATAGCAATTTAGGAAATTCTCATGTTTTTCTTGGTGAATTTGAAGAAGCAGCAGATCATTATAAGTAAAATTAAAAAAAAAATATATATATTAAAATAACCATAAATAAGATAAATAGTAATTTTCATATTTAACTAGGAGAACATTGATCCTGGCTCAAGAATTGGAAGATAGAGCAGTTGAAGCTCAAGCGTGTTATAGTCTTGGAAATACTTATACATTATTGAGAGATTATAATACAGCAGTTGATTATCATTTAAGACATTTAGACATAGCTCAAAAATTACATGATAGGATTGGCGAAGGTAAATTATTGTTAACAATGTGTTAAAATAAGAAAAAAAAATATGTATCATATCTTCGTCATTAGTCATATTTGAAACTAGAAATTGTTGGAATCTCTTGAAAGCATCAATTTATTATCCAACAGCGTTCTATAAAAAATTAGCTTGAATTTTGCATAGATTATTACGGTAAATCAATTTTTGTCAATGACCGATCTTCAGAAACAAAAACTGATGACAAATACTGGTTTATCTAAGGGTATGGTCTGACCAAACTGGACTAAAATTGGGTGGCCATACAAAGTTACTCTTATATACGAGACAGAGTTCAGTTTTATTAAATTCTATTTTATTTCAATGTTAAATTAAATCAAACTTAACAATGTATTAAAAAATGTGTTTAGGTTATTGTATAAATTAAATATTGAATTATATTGAGTTTTATCTGAATTATAGGAAGAGCTTGCTGGAGTTTAGGAAACGTAAATCTAGCTTTAGGAAATCACGAAAAAGCATTATATTTTGCTTCTAAACACTTGGAAATATCAAAAGAAGTAAATACTAATTACATAATATTGTAGAAGTTACAATTTTATAACAATTTTTCAATTTCTATTTAGATTGGTGATACAGTTGGTCAAGCAACTGCACAGATAAATATAGTTGATATCAAAAAATCTTTGGGTATGTCAAATGGACAACTTTCACCAGACAGTAAAGAATTGTTGGATACCATTTCTAACACACAGCCTTCACCTCAACTACGACGTTATCGGGTGAGGCGTCAGAGCATGGAACAGCTTGATTTACTTAAGGTAGCGTGTGCATGTTTGTGTGTGTCTAGTTTTTGTTTTTCATTGTATTTTATGTAACATAAATCATAATGCATTAATCATTTTTACGGTATTCAGTTAACTCATTTTGGCATACAGTGATGTTATATCAAGTAAATAAGTAGTTTAAAGCTTGCAAATACAACTGCTTTTATTTTAAGTTTGGTTGATAGTCAAAAATTGGATTTGAAATAATATTTATTCATAATTCTAGTTGACTCCAGACAACAAAGGTAAATTACCCAGCTCTAATGACAAGATTTATCAGTCTACTTCATCAGTTTCCAAAAAGGTATATCACAATGTATTCTTCTCATTTATTATGTTTATTAATATCTGTTTTATTGGTTTAAATAGTCTGAAAAAACTGAAGATGATCCATTCTTTGATTTGTTGTCACGATTCCAAGCTGGACGCATGGATGATCAACGTTGTACTCTTGGTTCCTCAAGAAATTTAGAAGATAAAGAAAATCAAAATGCAAACAAATTAATTGCCCAAATTGGTCAGTATTTTATTAATTTACCTTTTTCTGGTGTCATAATATGTTAACTATCATCTAATTATCTTTAATATATGTTATACATGGCTTTAGTATTCATTGTATACCTCAAGACTATACCAATATAAGGCAGGTTCTAATTGTTCAAACAATATCCTTTCACCGTGAGAATGCGGACTTAAAGTTCCTATCTGCCCTATTAAATGGCTCACTTGATCTATACCATTCAGTATCCCAAACCATTCATCTAAAACCCAGTCCTATTACCACATACTACTAGCTTAGAGCTGCAAATTCAGTTTAATTACTTAGGCCACATCCCTCACTTTTAAATTGTCTTCTATCAATACTATATATTTTTATTTTTGTACTTACTAATAGTAACTATCGTATATATTATATATTTTATAATTTCCTATAATATGTTACTTCTTATCATACCATTACTCATTTGTACATTTTTGTAATTTTGTATCAATGTTAAACTGCCGTTTAGCGTAAATAAACTAATAATAATTTATTATTTTAGGTGGACATGTTGAAAGTCAAGATGATTTGTTGGACATGATAGCAGGTATGCAGAGTAAGCGTATGGATGAACAACGAGTAGAATTGGAACAACTTCCTGGCATTGCAAAACCAGATAGTGAACCTGATGATAACTTCTTAGAACTTCTTATGCGATGTCAAGGTGAACGGTTAGAAGATCAACGCAGTGAGCTTCCTGTGTCCAACATTAGCAGTGATGGAGAGTCACAACGTACACCAAACCGAGGACCAACTGTACCTGATGAAGACTTTTTTACATTAATTATGCGCCTTCAATCGGGTCGTATGGAAGATCAACGAGCAAGTGTTCCAATGCCAAAACGAAATTAATGTATGTTTAGTTATTAAGTATTACAGGTTATGTATATTATAAAAATAATTTTTTGTCTTCATTTTGGATTGTTTTTCTTCTTTAAAAACATTATAATTTGAATAATTATACTTGTCTGTTAATGGTAATGCTATCTATACTGGTAACTATAGTTATCTGTACTATCTATCATATGTTTACAAATAATTAATTATATAGATGAGAGCTACTATTATTTGTTGTATTATTATTTTAGTAATATAGTTTTATCATTCTTAGATTACGCTTTTATTATGAGCATTATTCATATAATATAGTTAATTTAAGAATTGGAAATTAGGACTAATATTCTAATAGTATCATACATTTTATATTTATATAATTCTAAGCCATATTAGTTTAAATAAGACATAGTATAAAATAGTTAGATTAGATAATACAAATGTTTAGTACATTTAATATTTGAAGAATATTTTTTTTTTAAATAATCTGCAAAACAAAATATTATTCTAATAGGTAGTTAAGCATAATAAAGTTTAGTTTTTCAAAATCTATTGTTCTTATTTTGACTATAATAAAATATGAAATGTAAAACAATTTGTTGATGAATAATACTTAATATAATTTTTAGTATATATATTTTGACTGGAATACATAAGTTAATAGTATTTATTTAATAATTGATCTTAATGCATGTGAATATTTTGCATACCACATGTATCCTGTTGCAATTGCTAAACCATACCTGTAATAATTGATAAAACAATATATTTTATTACACATAAGTATTGAAAATTATAAGAATGAATATTTTAATTTCTTCAACTATATTTATAACACCGGGCATTGACCTGTTTCCGTATGGAGGCGCGCATATCCCACATAATAGTGTAGGCAGTGACTGGTGGAAGGGGAAAAAAGTGCACAGAAACGGTTTTCTACTTTGAGACAGAATATATAGAACTATAGAAGATAATTAAACAGAAAAACTGAATTAAATCCAAACTTCTCTACTGAGAATATAAAAAGTAGCCAAGACTTAAGGGTATCTCTAGTAAAATAAAAAATTAAAAAAAAATTATGATGGCCACATGTCGAAAAAACAAATGTTAGCACAACAATTACTCAGGCTTATAAAATTTAAAAAAAGAAAAGATGGACAAGTTAGTACCGCTCTAGGTCTCTGCTGAACAGTAGGTCTAGTGGTGCCGAATACAGGTATAAACTGGGGAACAATTTGAGAGTAGCTTAACATTTTTTTTTTAGGGGGGAGGGTCAACAACAGTTTTTTTTTCCCATAACATGACATATAGATCGGCGCCACTGAGTAGGTCGTAGGTGCCAACTGGGTCATTGTAATGGATGTCTTAAATTTGAGTTCAATAATATATCCTTATTCATTGCAAACGAAAAATGGTTCTAAGCGAGGATAGTTAGTCAGTCTATGTCAAGCAGTGGCGCCCAACCCTATTACTAGGTGTGGCGGTCGCTATACCTTGAAAATAAAGGGTGGGTGGTAATAACATAAAATAATAAACTTGAAATATGTTCATAATTAATCACAGATTATATTGGTTGATACCTTAATGTTTACTAATATTATCAATACAAATATGATAAAATGTAAAAAATAATATAATTTTGAGTTTGTGAGGGGTGGGTAAAATGTTTTCTCGCTACACTTGAAAAATATATCTTGGCGTCACTGATGTCAAGAATATTTCATGATGTGTTTTTTGATATTGCTATTAAAGCAAATTATTTTACTATTAGTATGAGCAGTATGACGGAAGGATAATTTAATTTAGGCCAAAAACATTGTATTTATTATATTAATTATTATAATAGTCAATATTTCTATGATATTTTATTGTAGGTAGTTATTAACTTATGAGCAATACCAGCCTACTGTATAACAGTGTGAACAGATCTATGGTATAAATAAAAAATAGCTTTAAAATGTTAAAATTAATATAAATATTTTGAAAATTTCATTGCATATATTGCCCATTTAAAAATTATGCTAAATTCAATCGCTCACATGTAAAAACTCACCGTTCCAAACCCTACCACCACCACAATGCAACCCTACAACAGTTAATGGCCATAGATGCCGGGCTTAAGGATAATAATAAAAAAAAAATGCAAAATTGTTGAGATTTTGATGAATTTTGTCAACATTTTAATTTTAATGCTTATAGAAAATTGTGCCTATGTATCATTAGTATTTCTTTGAACTACTATTAAAAAAACTTACGAGACCCTTGTATTAAATTATCAAGCTATTTGAACCTTTTACATTTATAAAATGTCTATAAATAGCTAGAGTCAAAATTGTTTGAAAATGTTATGGTCTTTAGAAAATGATTGTTCATAAATTCTGCAATGCCATAAATCAACGGTTATTTATTTTTTATTTTTTTAGCTACTTAAATATCAATTTTTGTCAAAAACCGATTTTGTATAAAAATTCTTGTTTTCCTATTTTTTTTATGTTTTCAGTATGCTTTTGTATGCTACTTGGTTATTGTAAGTTTCCCACCAGAAAAGATACTAAAATTGAATATCGAAGCATTATTTCAACTACTTATTGTGTAAACACAAACACACACACACCAAAAAAAAAAAAAAAACATCTTTGTACAATCAATAAACTCATTGCTCCGCTCAGACCTCAGAATCTAAAAATTATTTTACGTTCATGAAGTATAAATTTACAATAAATATATAATATACATTACTGTAAGATTGGTTTTGGTTTTAAAAAATGTACCCAAATAACTTGTTACACTTCCACCAGGTACCCCCTAAAAAAGTTTGATTCTAGCCAAATCTAGATAACTACTTAAGATGGATTTTAAAATGTGAAATAATATGGAAAATTATATATCTTACCAGGTAATAATGTAAGAGACATGTTCATTTCTCAATGAAATATTTGTTTGACCGCCAATCGGACCTCCAGGAATACTACATTCAACCACAGCATCAATCATAATAGGTTCACTATCAACTAATTTTGACATTGCCTCTAAATCTCTATAATAACAAACCAGTACTAAATTATTGATCTATACATTTAGTTCAATGAACTTTTTTTTTTCAATATTTTAAACATATTATTCCAACCAAATTTAAATATCATATAAATAATATACCTATATGCCCAGAAACGAGAGTCTGCTACATTCTTGGATACAAATTGAGGTCTAGGTTCAGTTAACCGAACGACACCCTCTAATTCAACTTCACCAGCAATTTGGCCAGAAATTCGGGATGCAGGGTTTTTATTTTTCATAGAAACCCAACCACGGTTCACTAAAATTGTATAACTTAAGACAGTAACTATTAGTATATAAGTGAAACTAAAAGAATGAAAACATTTCTTACGGTTTGTTAGACAGTTTAAAAGGTGTGATGACATAATAACCACTTTTTGTAGAGCCAGAAAACAATCCATTGCTATTCTCAGCTCCACCATCAGTTAAACAGGATCTAGGACCTAAGTACAGTTCCTTTGAATGATCAAATTCACCTACTACTTTTATTCTACGATATTCAAGGGTTTTAAGTTCTTCTTCGCTATAAAAATTGATATATATAATTTAGATATATTTGACCATAATAAAATAAGGAAAAGATTCTAACTTTTCGGGAAAGTCCAATGCAGGACATTTAGTTTTAGTTTTGAGTTCTTGAATCAAACTTTCTTTCCATATTTTTCGTCTGACTTGCCATGTACCCAGTCCAAATGCAGAAATTGGTAGTACCTTGAATACAAAGCATATTTTTCATTTAACAAAAATAAATTATAAGTGAAAAGTTTTAATCTTACTAGTAAAATCCATCCAATATCTGTGTTACTCTTTTTCCTTCTACTAAATGAATTTAATTCAACTGATTTAGCTGTCATACTAGAATTTCTAGTCAAACTAGTGTGCTAAATAATAAAAACATTGTTCAAATAAATGTTCATAATTCATAAAATAATACAGTGTTTTAATCAGATTTTGGCAATAACCTTGTTGATAATTGAAAAATTAATTTAGAAAAATTATAAAACTGATCCACTTTTACAATGAACGATTTTTCTAAAAAACTAAATAATAATTATTAGCTTATATTGCGCAATAGTAATTTCTCACTTACAACTATATTTCAAAAAGTGTACATGACCAATTTTTTAAAAATAAATTCCTATTGTTAAATACAATATATTTATCCTGAATATATTGTAAAGCTTTCATAATAATAATTATATTATAGTTGTACACCAAAAACATAAACTTACATATAGTTTAGATGAAGTATAATTGTGTTTCACTAAGAAATTTGAAAAATATTTACTACAAATCATGCTGATTTTTGATAACTTCCAAGTTATTGAGTATTAATACATAATATATTAACAATACAATATTAATAGATACTGGAGACTGGAGTTGAGAAGAACAAAATTTTAAATGTCTAATTCTAATTTAATAAATATTAATTATAATAAGTTTTGATTTGTTATTATCATTATTATTGTTTTGTGTTATCATTGAAGTTAGTATCATACCACAGAATATATTATATATATATATTATTATTATTATTATTATATTTTATTATTCTGTGATCATACATTGACCTTGTTGTAAGCATGGTAAATATTAAATTCCAAATTTTTTACAATATAAACAGACAACTAAATACTAAAAACTGCTCATCATTTTCAAATTTCAATATGCAGTTCTTTCCTCTTCAGTGTTTCATTGCGTATACGTTATAAACTTTTTATGTTTGTCTGTTGAATACTTTTAATTATTTAATGTTTGTAAATTATAATTAATAAATTAACAGTTATTTAAGTAAATCTTAAATAATGGAAGTAGATGAAGAAGGTAATAGCCATATAAGCCATTATTCTCACAATTTTATTTTTCAAAATTAATTTGTATTAATTATGCTTGAATTTTGTTGAAAAATTATACAAAAACAAAGTGTACTTTTTCTTTTTCAGAAATATTTTATTTCTTATTTTTAAAAATTTTCTTTTAACTATTTTTAGTCTAAATTGGTATTTGGAATCAGATCTTAAGAGGACGCTATCCATGCATTTGTTGTCTCCGTCTTACACACATACGACATGGCAAATTTCCGTTCACTAGTTTCAATAGTGTGTTGTTAGTTTTAATATTAGAGTGAATTGACCTATTTTCATACTTATAGGTAAGAATATTATCTGTGCTTTAGCGTTGGTGATTTTTCAATATTTTCATTTTCATGTAAGATATGGGTATGTGAAATATCAAAAATTAAAAATGTTCATATCTCTCTTGAAAATTATAATATTGAATAAAAGCCAAATCTTGAGCATAGATAATGTTATTATCTAAAAATGTTATAATAGGTCAATTCACTCTAATATAAAAAATAACAGCATACTAATGAAACTAGTGAATGAAAATTTGATATGTCGTAAGTGTGTATGACTGAGGCAACAAATGCATGAGTAGAGTAATAAAATTGTGTCCTTTTCATACTTTTTTCCATTTAAAGCACATTTAAACAATAATATAATAATATATAATATTTTCACAACACTTTAACATAGGTAGCATTAGAGAATATTATACATTTAAAAAATTTTTCAACTTCAGATAAACTATCAAAAATTGAACAAGAATTAAAGGAAATAAACGTAAAAGTTATCAAACTTCAAAAACGTAAAACTGAATTATTAGAACAGAAAGAAAAATTGAAACAGTTATCTTATCAAAAACAAACTAATTCTATCAGTGACCATAATAAATGGATCCACACAGGTATTAAGAATATAGCATAACAAAATGCCAATGATACTACAAATTCGCTAAACTATACCGGTTTAAAATTATCCTACCTTATCCCTCACCGGGATAATGAACCATGTAAACGATATGGTCTAAACACTCCAAACATCCCTGTGCATTATTTTTCACACCGGTTTAATCTAGCGAATTTGTAGATATATTTATACTATGAATAATGTTATAATTTCTTTATCATTATATAATTTTAATCTTTGTAGATTTTCCTTGGCATGAAAGAGTGAAAGATACCTTAAAAACTGTTTTCAAATTGGACAGTTTTCGTTCACAACAGTTAGCAGCTATTAATATTACATTATCAAAACATGATGCTATACTTATTATGCCAACTGGTGGAGGAAAATCTCTTTGCTTTCAGTTACCTGCTCTTATAGATCAAGGTATCTATTAAACTACTATAATTTATATTAATTCATTTTATGAGTGGTTACTCAGTCTATCTAGAAAAATATTATTTATTTTATTCAAAAACATTTTTAACTTGTATATTGAACTAATATGATTATGCTTCATATAATATAAAATAATTATTACTTAATAATGTATATTATATTGTTATTTGTTAGATCCATATAACATTAACACGTTGACCGCCATGCGGCCGCTGGCGGCCACAAGAAGATTTATCATTGGTACGCCAAGGACATTTTTTAGTATCATTACAAATTTGTATATATACTATTGAATTTGAAAAAAAATTAAAAATACAAAAAAAAATGTTAAAAAAATGTTTATTAAATCAAAAAAATTATAATTTTTCCTGCTACGCCACAGCGCATATTCTAGATCATTATTGTAGCGCCACGGAAAAGTTAATAGTATAAATCCAAATTAATTTACGGCAGCCCGCGGCCGCATGGCCTCATAGGAATGATA
>WHPZ01579572.1:0-14786 GCA_016617965.1 Macrosiphum rosae | reverse complement strand
GCCTTTGTACTCACGAATGATGTGTAAACATCTTAGCTGTAGTACGACTTTGATTGGGGAATATAATGTCATGGTTTGAGTGGGAATTTGTATAATACATATTATACAATACAAACGCGGTATCGCGTGTATACGTAAACGAGAATAATAAATAATATTAATAAATAATATTAATAATAATAATGAATCGGCCAACGATTGTACCAGAGCGCTTTCGCACCTGCCAGACTCGTGAAAATAACAAAGAAAATAATAGATAAGCAACTCGCCTGGTTTATTGGTTCTGCGATTTTAGCGAGATGGCGACGGAACACACTCAAGCAGTCACATCTACATGACTTACGCCTGACGCTCGATTCCCCAAGAAGGTCGTACTACAAGCCGATAGCATAGATGTTTACACATCAAAAATATTGTTTTAGAAATTAAATGTATTGAAACATGCAAGAGATATTTTATAAACTTCTAAATAATCTTCTATGACAATTTACAGCATTTTAAGTTAAACTTAAAAAAATTGTTCTGTACTAAAACATTTAAAAGTGTAATTTTACCCTAAATTAATAGTAGGTACCAGACATTTCTATTAATATCAAATTAATCAAATCAATCATAGATACTAGAAAAATTATATTGATGTGTGAATATTCCTCCACCCCCCACAAGTTCTATTTAAATATTAATTAAAACACCCCCCNNNNCCCCTTTAAGAAATTTCACACAAATAGATAGAATATCATTCAATTATTTATATAACCAGTTAAACTAACATAATTTGACATTTATTTAAATGAATTATTTAGGAATTTGATTTATCTTAGTATTATATTAATATATAAATTTTAATTTATTATTAATAATCCAAAATTGTTATCTATAACGGAAATTACATTGAACTTGACAAACATTTTATCTGAAAATATAATTCTAATACAATATTATTTTACACATAAAGAACTAGTTACTTACAATAGTATCTAATGGTACTGGTCGCCATTTGGATTTAGGTTTTTTAGTAACTTTTAACACCAAGGCAGTTGGATTTTCTTGGCAACGCTCATAAAGTACATTACAAAGAACTTCATCAAATAACCTAACTCTTTGCCATGAAAATTCTACATCCAAATTTTCAATTTTGTGATGGACTAAAAATATATAATACAAAATATATATCAATAATAATACATTATACAAAAGTAATTAATTTGTTTATTTTAAATACCTTTAATTTTCCAAAAATTTTCAGGAATAAAATTTTGAATGTCTTTGTAACGTTCAACTACAAATCCTAATGTTGGAAATTGACAACTACCATAACTAATCAAACTCTTAGCTAATACTTCCGGAAACACTTTTTGTAAACGCATTGTTTGATAACGCGTAAATGCTGCGCCTAAAATGTATTTAAATTATTAGGACAATAAAAACAAATTAATGTAAGTAAAAATATTTACTAACCAATTCTTAAATCTAATTCACTTCTCACATCAACTGCATCACTTATATTTTTATTTGGGGGCCCAAGGCTACTAATAGCTCTTTGTACCGATGGTCTAGTAATTTCAGATAATATAGCTCTAAAACCACCAACATTAATTAAAATAAACATAAAATTGTGTTTTTAATAAAACAGACCTATAAACTTGAATTCTTGGATTAACTTCTCTGCATACATCAATTATTTCAAATCCAATATTTTCTCCTTCTCGATCAGCATCAGTCCATATCACCAATGTATTACACGAACGGGCTTCTCGAACTAATGTTTTCTAGAATTAAATTGTTAACATTTATTTTTTTTAAAGGTCTGACCCAAAATAATGATTATTGACATACATGGTTTACAAGATTTTGTTTTAGATTCTGAGCAGAGCGTGAAAGCTAGTGGTCTTACAAAGTGTTTTTTTTTTTTTTTATCTGCTCAGAATCGTTTTTCTTATACAATGATATTATATCATTGAATTCAAGTTTAATACAATCCATTATACATTGACCCACTTGTAACCTACTGTACAGCAAAGTGACATCCACTTACCCGCATTTTTATATTTGAATACTAAATGTATTTATTATTTGATTAAATACCTAACTTAATATTTAGCAATCATAATACTTTTTGTATAATATGTTGTTTTGTCAGTAACACATGTTCAGTATTCAAATATCAATATAGAATTGTGTCAAGTGAATATTATGCATTTTACATGCATTCATATGTCTATACATTTATTTATAATTTATACAAATATTATAAGAAAAGATTTCTAACCTTAATATTTAAAAAGTCATTTGGACATTCTTTTACCACAGGAATATGAAATAACTCAAGAGGAGAACATGAAGTCCATGAACGATATGAACCTTGGAATTCATACCCAAGTAAATGACCAGAAACAGATGTCATGATCATAGTGCTTGGCGACCCTTGAAATGTGTGGTTGAACTCGTATATTTTGTTAAACTTTGAAAAACCTTCTCTCTGAAATTTTATTAAAATAAAGTAATCAAGCAATAGGTATAGGTATAGGTAGTGTGGAAAATAAAATAAATTTTAAGTTGATTACCCTTTGTAGATTTCCACCAGACAAATGTCCAGCAATATTTTTTGCAGCATCATTTTTTTCTGCAACATTCAATACTCTCATTCTACCGCTTAAGCCTTTATTTGAGTACCCGCAAAAATGTATTCGATACACATTTTTAAATAGCACCCACAAATTAATTTCATTCCTTTTTAAAAACATTCAGTTTCAATTTTTAAAAGCACTAGACAAAACATTTTTATCATGCATAAAAGTATGTGTGCTGTTAAAACGTAAAACTAATTTATTAATTATAGCTATTGATTAATAATAAATAATAAGAAAGGCATCGATAAACTCATAAAAAAAATATAAAAATATAAAAACAACAGTTTTCTTATGAGTCAGTTGTAAAGTGTATTCATCAATCAGCATTCAACTATACAAGTTCGAAGTCGGTTGTGTTCGGTTACTGGAACTCAACTCTCGAGTCTCGAGCGTGCCGATACAAACACGTTATCATTATTATCTTGTTTCGATAGGATAACCGTAATATTATGATATTTATTTAATATGAAAGTTTGATAAGGTTTATTTTTTTAAATGTTTTGTACAACAACTCTCGTATCACCACTACGGCACTAATGCACTTCCACGGCATTACGGCAGGTGAGGTTAGGGTTCTAAGTTTTAGATTGTTTTTTCATTACATTTTAATTTTTATTAAGTTTTCATTTGTCAAAGATATATTTTTTCTATTTTTGGGTTTAGTTTATGTTGATGAATTCGTTAAACTATGGGTATTCTCGAAAAAATATCGGAAATCGAAAAGGAAATTTCCAGAACTCAAAAAAATAAAGGTAAAATAATTGTTGAAGTTAATATTAATATATTTTATTATTTACTAAATAAAACGTTCCATATTTATATTTATAATATAATCTTAATTTTAGCTACCGAATACCATTTGGGCTTATTAAAAGCCAAACTAGCCAAATATCGTGCTCAATTGTTGGAACCATCTAAAAAACAAGAAAAAGGAGAAGGATTTGATGTGTTGAAGTCTGGTGATGCTAGAGTGGCTTTGATTGGTTTTCCATCTGTTGGTAAAGTATGTATGATTGTGGTATTTTTTTAAACCTTTCCCAACACCACTCGCCCACTAAAAATATTAATCAATTTTAATATTAATAATTATTATTTTAATTTATTGTCTTAAAGTTGTTCTCAATTTAAATTAAAGTACAGTAGAACTTCGATTAACCGTCACTGTCGGGACCGGGGCTATGACGGTTAATCGAATAGACGGTTAACGGAAATTTTGCAAAAAAAACCGTGTACATACATATACACGCATTTATTATATTTTTTACGTGTGTGTACTTTAAAAATAATACATATAAAAAAAATATAACATATAAATTAATTATTATAACACATATAAATTATAAACATCTCGTACATACATACATCACAATCGTCTAATCGCCTAATTATTTTTTTTTTCGGCGATGACCGATGACGGATAACAGAGAGTGACGGTTAATCGAGTGACGGTTAATCAAAGTTCTACTGTAATTATTGTACTTGTATTTTATGGTTTAGTCAACCCTTTTGAGTACGTTGACACATACAGAAAGTGAAGCAGCTTCTTATGAATTTACGACTCTGACTTGTATTCCTGGAGTAATTGAATACAAGGATGCCAATATTCAGCTATTGGATTTACCTGGTATCATTGAAGGTGCATCTCAAGGAAAAGGACGTGGTAGACAGGTAACTAAATATTAAGAATAAAACATTTATTTGTTTATTTACTTGAAAAGTAATGCATAAATAATTTATTCATAGGTTATAGCAGTTGCCAGGACTGCAGATTTAGTATTGATGATGTTGGATGCTACAAAGCAAGATATTCAGCGTCAATTATTAGAAAAAGAACTCGAAAGTGTTGGAATACGTTTAAATAAACGGAAGCCAAATATTTATTTCAAGGTAATATTTTTAATATTATGCTTTGTTCTCAATAGGTATTGATATGATAGGTGTATGTCTCATTATAAAGGTAAAGAAAGGTGGTGGATTGGCATTTAATGCCACTTGCCCATTAAGCAGAGTTGATGAAAAACTAGTTCAAGTGATTTTACATGAGTATAAAATATTCAATGCAGAAGTACTATTTCGAGAAGATTGTACACCTGATGAACTGATTGATGTGATTTCTGACAATCGTGTTTACTTACCATGTATGTATGTTTACAACAAAATTGATCAAATATCTATCGAGGAAGTTGACAGGATTGCCAGACAACCTAACAGTGTTGTAGTCAGGTATTAAAGAGTTTTAATCACAGTTTTAGCTCATATAACATTTTACCAAAATATATTTCTTGAGTAGATCACAAAAATATGTAGAGTATAGTTTAATCTCTCTCCTATTAAACATTCCCCCCATCTTGGAACGGCTTTGATGAAGTAACTAAACTACATTTTGTGTAAGTGATTTCCTAAAGTACTAAACAAATAACAATGTGTTAATAACTTATTAAAACTGAAATGGGGGGGTTCATAAAAAAAAACAATTTAATTTTAGTACATGATAGATTATAGATAAGATTTAATAAAAATAATAACAATTTTGTAATTTATAGATTTTAAGTTGTATGAAGTATATTTTATTAGGTTAATAAATAAATACACAATATATACAATTTCCAAGGTGGATGGACTAAAGCCCCTTACTCCTCTGATTAAAATAATATCAATTTTTATTACTTTTTAGTTTTTACTATTTAAAAATATAAAATGCTCATTTTATTTTTAGCTGTAATATGAAGCTAAATCTTGACTATTTACTGGAAGTACTGTGGCAATATTTATCATTGATTCGAGTATATACTAAAAAGCCAGGGCAACCACCAGATTTCGATGATTGTTTAATTTTAAGAAAAGGTGTTTCTGTAGAACATGTTTGTCATTCAATACATCGTACCTTAGCAGAACAATTTAAATATGCTTTAGTTTGGGTATGTATTTTATCGATTCAAAAATGTAGACAATATTTATTTTTATGTATTTTATTTTTAGGGTACAAGTACAAAATATTCACCTCAAAGAGTGGGCCTGCAGCATATTATGCATGATGAAGATGTTATACAAGTTGTGAAAAAATAAAAATATTTTACATGAAAAAAAATGAATTTACTAATAATAAAATATATATTACTTAATACTTTATGAATATAATATATATTTATATTAGTGATAATTGCAGATTATAAAACAATTAAAGCATAATATTTATATTTGATAATTGTTGAATTTCTCGTATTAAGATGCTGAAATTTGCCTGAGCGGACCATCTAAATATGAGGATAAAGCTGTTATTTTTTCTTTAAGTAAACCAAATTCCACTGATCGATTTGCATACAAGCATAATAAAATGTTGGCAACTTGTTTAATCGCAATTCTGCCTTCCTACAATACAAACAATACAAACATTATTTTAGATTCTGGTCGAATGAAAAAAAAATAATTTTTAAAATAACATTTCTGGATGGATATAGTATTATATAGTATTATAAAATAATTAGATATTTGACTAAATAAGAAGTTAAAGAATATTAAAAGTAATATACATAATAAAGAAATTATAGTTTTTTGATAATAGGTATTTATAATTTAAAATACAAGGGAAAAAGTTAAGTTAAGGAGAAATAAGATAATTGACTTGTATCAGAATATTAGGGTGTTAAATAAATCCTTGGTTACCATGAAAATATGCAATATAAGTAAATAGATTAATAGATTACTTAACCTATACGGTTGGTTGGTTTTAATTCTTAGTATTTTATTACCGTACAGTCCATGAGAACCAGTTGCAATTGATCCTCTTTCAATGTAGCTAAACCATTCTTATGATAAGTATTCCACAAATTAGCTGCAATTATAGCTGTGATGCTTGAATCTCTATCACCATAACCACTAAAAGCCAATAAGCTTCCATCGTGTGTCAATAGCCTTAACCATAAAACCAAAAACAGCAATACAAAATATTATTATTATTTATTATAAGACTGCACTACCATTATTCAGTGATTAAAATATATTATGTATTCCAGTTGAGTAATTCAAACATTTCAAACATACAATATAAAATGTAATATTTTTAGTAAAATTAATCTATTGTATTAAATAAAGACGGTGTATATCAATCGACCAATTTGAAACAATCACTAGTTAATGTACAACTCATATACCTACCCTTTAATTCACATCTTTTTTTTCATCAATCACTCAGTAGCTTGTGAACAAAATGTTATAGATAATATTATATAATTTTATAAGTATATTTATTCGACCAAAAAAAAATGATTTACATTGACATAATATCATGTTTGATATATTGTTAAAACTGTGTTTACTTTAATCTGCATGTTTAAATATATTATTCATATTTGATAGATAATTATTCATATATATTTAATTTTAAATAATATAAATTACAACTTACATAGTGTTTTCAACACCGTTGCTATTAGCTTGACTTAAAACTTGGGACAACACTTTGGGTCTTAACATTTTTACTACAGTAAACTATACAAATTAAAAAGTTATTATAGTATATAAACTAGCAGATGTGTGCGAGTGTTATTTACAATAATGAAGTGATATAAATTAATTATAAAAAGTTTAATAATAAGTTTTAATTATTATTATTTTATTAATTTATATCTTTTTTCAATAATTTAATTTGAGTATCGTAAATTTGTAGTAGATATTAGTACGATTTTAGTACGATTCGTAGCCATCGTAGGTAGTTCTTAGTTTTATTCATAGATAATACATATCATAATACCATAGATTTAACATGATAATACATTATCTATGGATAATAATATCTATGATGGATGGACGGGTACAAATTTACCGATTTTGATAACAATTGATAACAGTGAACTTGATAGAGCATTCAAATCGCCAGTCGTGTAAAGTAAACTTTTCAAAATGTCAAGATACAAAGATTTTCAAAACCAATACTGTTTTTTAAATTATTATTTCGGTTTCAGTTTTAACTATAATACCAGTTTCCATTTTTTTTTTGATTTTGTTTTTGATATCGGTTTTAAAACGTTTTATACCGGTTTCAAGCGCTACTTGAAAGGCAATATTATTTTAAATTAAACTTTATTTTATGACTATAAATTGCAATCACATACATTAGCCCGAGCAGGAGTATTTAGTTTAATATTTTTTATCTTTAATAAATTTCATTCATTTATTTACATTTTCAACGCCACCCGAGATTTCAAAAAATACAGAAATAACAAAAACTAAAACCACCCATAAATTTAAATTTAGAGTTCATTGTCAATGGCCTATTTAAGTTTCAATTTATTAAAAAAAATACGATTAAATTATAGCGTATAGAAACGTTGAAAGTGTTAATAGCATTAATATCATAAATTATACCTTGTTGAATTGTATTTTACATACAATGTTTTGTCTTTGAATTCAAATTTCAAATCATTTTTAAATATTATTTTTCCTGATTATTTTAAAAAGTACAGAGAGAATTTTTGACCTCCCTTAAATATTAGCTAGATCCAATTTGCTACCAGAAACTACCCTCAATGTTGATCATCAAAATATTTTTCTAACCATAAAACATACACAAAAAATAAATACATTTGGGTGTCAATACTGGTCGCCCCTTTCTGTTCATATTAATTTTCAATTTATGACATAGTCACTTCCAAGTTCAAAGATATTTAATTTTCATATTATACTTTTGTATAGATTGTAAAAAATGTTCTAATAAGTAAAAAAAAGAAAAGAAAGAAATAAGGATCTAACCATTTTTGCATTTTCCCAAAATCGTAATTGAATTATTAATGAATTAAAATTGAATACATCCATCCTAGTTACTTACTCAACGCATATGTATAATTAAAACTTACTATGCAGCAGGTGCAAGTTTCTCAGTTTTTATTTTTAAATAAACAATAAAAACATGTTTAATTAAATAAACATATTCATAATTTATTTTGACAAAATTTAATTTACTTCAACGAAACTACTTTAAATAAATTATTTTGATTTAAACTTTTTTAATACTGGTTCACTGGTTTGTTCGTGGGACATTTCCATAAAGATTTTATTTTCTTTTGTCACCTTAAATTGATTTGGACCTATGAACAAAGATGATTTTAACTTAAAATATATGAAATAATCATACAATTATTAATAATAATTAGTAATTACCTTTTTTCATGTAAGAAATAGTGGAATAAGGAGTAAAATGAAAGTCTTCCATTAAATATCCTTGTACAATAAGTTCACCAAGAATCATTTCAGCCCGTGTCCTTGAAAATACTGGACACTGTACATCAAGCCGCAATACTTTTTTGTTACCTTTACCATACCAGGTGTCTAACAGCATTTGAGCTATAGAAAATAAACAATTAAGTTTCAAAAAATACACAAAACTTTTTTAGTTAATATTTAAAATACATACCTGTAAACTTTGTTTCATTTTCTATAGCCGCATTTAATATGCTATACACATCAAGGCAATATTTATTTATACAAATAGACTTCACAGTTTTAGGATTACAACAATTGTCACACATTGCATTACAATCATTTGATTCCCATGACTCATCAAAATGAGTCGATATTAATTTGCGCCTACATCTATAAGTTAAAATGAAAAAAAACGTAAATAAATCAACAAGATAGTCTAATAGACAGAGGCGCCAAAAGTTGGTTTCACATTTTTACCTATAGTATATGCCAGGGATGGCAAGCGAGAAGACTTGCAAGCTCCCCAATATATTAATATATACGGAAGAACCGAAATGAAAAAAAAAGGTCACATTTATATAATATTCAGGGCCGTCCCTAGGGTAGGGCGAGCGGGGCCCTCGCCCTGGGCCCCGCGCCTTCACCAGTTGGACAGGCCCCGCTTTTGTAGATACCATAAAAAAGTCAAGTTAATGAGAAAAAAAATTATTATTTACATATTTTTATATCTTCAATTGTTGTAATTTTTACTACCTATACCTACCTACTTATATTAATTGACATCAGTCGTCAAATAAATGTATTGCATTTTAAACGAGTTAATATGATTAAAATTCAATATTCAAAGTTGAAAATGATAAAAATCTTTAAAGCGCTCTGTCCCCCCAAAAAACACCAACTTAGCTATAATATTTATAGAAAAAAAATGCTTAGATTCTGAGCGGAGCGATAAAATGTATTGATTTTACAATGATGTGTTTTTTTTTCTGTTTTGTATGGCGCTTTTTGGGTAGTAAAAGTGCTCTGATTTTCTACATCAGCATCTTTACTGATAGAAAAGTGAAACTAGTTGGTATTTTTGGAAAGTCAAAATTAAAAATTTCTAGTAGTTTTAGAATGCGTCGAGAAAAACAAAAAAATAGGTGACTTTTATACAAAACCAATTTTTGAAAAATAGATTTTATTTTTTTGGTGTATCTCAAAAACTCATAACTGTAAAACCTTGAAATTTTAAACAAATATTTATATTAGAATTTTCCATAAAACATTTTCTCAATATTTTAACTATTGAGCTAGTTAGAGCCCTTGAGAAATTTTTACATTTTTCTAAATTTTTTTAAAATTATCCTCGATAAAATCTTTTTTATTTAGTAAAAAATCTTGAAAATGTAATGATAGGTTCCTTATAATTTTCATTAATGGAAGCTTTATAAATACATAGGCTCAATTATTTGTTACATGCTTATAAAGTTCCAATTTTGACAAAATTCATAAAAGTTTTTTTTCAAACCTAACTTAAGACATTTTAATAGAAGGTTTCCAACAAGTTTTTGCACCTCTATCAAACTAAAAAAGTTCTCCAGAAAGTCACGTTTTCGATCTTTGTTCATTTCTTTTTAGCTACTAAATTTGATTATTTTTCAAGTGTACTAGGCTGATACATTGTCTCCGCTCAGAATATTTTTTCGTTTACAATAATTTATCAATGTAATTTAAATATAACACATCCATTACAACGACATGCTTGACACCCACTGTACAGCAGAGCGGTACCCACTTGTCCACCTTTTTTCATATTGTATTAGGTGCCTACTATATTTATAGACTTATTAATTTATCAATATTATTATATTAAGTATAAATATATTACGTGTTTTGTTATTAATTAATTTACTTATTCATATTATTGTAAGTACAAGGTATTATATTTTTAAGTATATTTGAGCGTAGCCCCCTTATACCTAGGTAGGTATATATCATAATTCATAATATTAAATATTTAAATAAATACAACTGCCAACTGACGATAATTACATTTTAGGCCCCACAAATTTACTCTGCCCTGGGCCCCGCAAATCGTCCGGACGGTCCTGATAATATTAATAATAAATAAGATAATATATCAAATGTAATAAAATGTATAGATTGTGGAATAATATAATAATGTACAATAATCAATAATGTCAGATTAAATTTGATAAATTTTGTTTTTATTAATACCATAAAAATCATGAAATACACATGGATATGTCTTCATAGTTCTGTGCGACGTTGTCAGTGTATCATCGAAATATTAATAAAATAATTATCATGTCTAAGAAATGCAAGTATAAAGAAGAACATAGAGAATTCAAATGACACTGTTAAGAAGAGTTCTTTTTTATAGAACGAAACACTAAAACATTTTGTCTCATCTGTCAATCCCAACTATCACAATTTAAGGTTAGTAACTTAAAACGCCAATATGAAACAAATCACAGTTCGTTTGATAACAAATTTCCTTTGAAATTCCTAAATTCTTATTTAATAAAATATTATACTTTTTCAAATACATAAATTCATAATTATTTTTTGAAATGTTTTGTATCTTACGATAAGATGCGAGCCGCAATTTGGCCACCCCTGGTATATGCCATATCCATATGGATAGGATATCTATTCATATTGGTAAAAACTAAATTTGTGGAATTGTAAGGTGGTTATTTTACAATGGGAGTAGGATAGTAAATGTGGATTTTTAGTATATTATATTATATGTTTTTCCAACTAAAGCACCTCTGGTAGCAGTTATAAATGTAACTTACATTTTATACAACTTACTCTTTTACATTTAAACAATATTTTATAATAGAGTACAAATTAGGTAACCCAGTTTGTGTTGTAAACACCATTGTGCTTAATTTAAACACATCACTTAACTTATAATATAATAAGCAAGTAGAAGGTTTCCCATCTCTTCCAGCGCGTCCACTTTCCTATATTAATAAATTGTAAGTGTATTCATAAAAATATTTAATTAATTGTTTTTAATTTTACCTAATGTAATTTAAAAAATGTGGTTTATTAAATATGGAGTTATGCATCATATTGTTAATTTATTAATGCTCTTACTTGGTAAAAATTTTCTATTGATTTTGATAGAGTATGATGAATAACAAATCTCACATTTGGTTTATCTATACCAAGACCAAATGCAATAGTAGCTACTACTGCTTGATATTCACCATTCAACCATTTCTTATGAACTTTTGATCTTAAAGGTCCTTCTAGTTGGGCATGATAAGAACCAACTTTACATCCATGTTCTCTAAGTAATATACATTTAATATTAGTTTAGGTCTTAGAAGTATAGAAATTATATATTTTATTTTTATTATGTATTTAAAATGAATTTAGTTTCATAGCTGAAAATGTAAAATAAATAAATTTGATTATGACGTATAAATATATTACATTAAATCTTTTCGTAAGCTTTCACAGTCTTTAATAGATGTGGTGTAAATAATTCCTGATTGATTTTTGAACTTGTTTTTAAGTAATGATGCTAATTCTTCAACACATTTTTTACCTTCAGGCTTCCATTTAACCTAATAAATAATTTAAATTATTAAAGAAAAATTAAAGAAAAATTATTAATATTATATACTTCGTAATATAGATTTGGTCTGTTAAATGATGCTTTTAGCAAAGCACATCCTTGTATTTGTAATAGTTTTTGTGTATCAACAATAACTTTTGAAGATGCAGTTGCGGTGAGACCCAAAATAGGGATATCGGGAAACATAGGTTTGAAAATTGTTAAATGTGTATAATCTATAACTCAATTAATATTAAATTCAACATTATAAAAAAAAATAACTATAAACAAATACCAGGTCTGAAATCATGTCCCCATGTCGTACAACAATGTACCTCATCTATAGCTATTCTTGATAGATATTTCAAACTATGAGCTTTTTGTAATTTATTCATAAATGTTTTACTTTTCGCAATTCTTTCTGGGGTACAATATACAAGTTTTAAACCTGATTTAATGTCAGTCATCATCTAAAAATCAAAATATTTTTCTTTAAATATAAAGGTCAAGTAAGTTAACCTTAAGCGTTTTCCTGTGTATTAAGTGTCAGTAGGTATAATAATATATGTTAAACATTTAAAGTAACCACAAATAATATTTTTAAATTACAGTGAATTGAATAAAATCATTATTCTTTGTTTAAGTTTCTAATTTTGTTCAAACTTCAATTTAAAATATCTATCAAATAAAAACTATTTATATATTTTTTTTAGATTTTTTGGTAACACGATGAACTTATAAGGAACCTTGTAATATACGGTGGGTCCCAGAAGTCCTGATACACCCTTGAAAATTCAGTTTATTTAAATGCTTTTTTTTTACAGTCATAAGTATGGAAATTCTGATTGATTAGCATAATAATCAATTGTTTTTTCAAAAATTCAAAAAATTTTTTTAGCAAATAAGTTTTTTAAATTTCCAAGATAGCCATTTTGTTGATCGTATTTTTTAAAACAATTCAAAAAAATAAAATATTATAATTTAATAAAAATCGCCCAAGTTAGAGCTAATTATTATTTTTAATTTTAGCCGAAAAATCAGAGTGACTGTAATAAATAATAATTAACATGCGAATCGTATTTTGCTAATGCCGTATGCATAGGTAACATAACTATTATTCTTAGAAAAAAAAAATTGAACATTATGCTATTCAATCAGAATTTCCATACTAATTACTGTAAAAATACTGCATTTAAATATATTGATTTTCCATGGAGATACTATGGATGATACAGGACTTCTGTGACATACTCAAGCCATAACTATGAAAATTTAACATTTTATACATAATTAATTATTGTTGAAAATGTATTATGCACAAAAATTCCCATTTTTCCCTATTATTAAGAAAAGTACTGAGAATT
Organism: Macrosiphum rosae; assembly: GCA_016617965.1. Lineage (NCBI taxonomy): Eukaryota > Metazoa > Arthropoda > Insecta > Hemiptera > Aphididae > Macrosiphum > Macrosiphum rosae. The sequence continues at coordinate 1,017 of WHPZ01579572.1, read as the reverse complement.
TCTACTTTTGACCAAAAAGTACTAGCTACACTCTATTCAAAATAAGACCGTGACCGGGCGGCAACCAGTTTTCATAGGGCGGCGGTCAGACATATGGCCAGATGCCGTCCCAGACCCATCGGGCACTGCCACGGAACAAAGCCATGTCCATGAGCCCAACTCGGCCGCCTGATCACTGTCTTATTTTGAATAGAGTATAGATTCACTTTGCTACCAAATTGAAGTAGAATATTAAAACATTTTTCTTACTGATCCAAAAGGTGTGATGACAGAAAAAAAAATGTTTAGAAAATAAATACAATGATCTCTTTACTTATAATCTAAAATATCAATAATTAATAATAATATTAATATAAATAAATAATAATAATACCTGAAATAATATTTTTACATCTTCTTTTGATGAATAGGAACTTATCATTTTAGCATTAACATCAAGTTTTTGAATTTGGATTATCTGGTCTTCCATAAGTGACACCATAGGAGAGACCACAAGAGTAAAACCTTGTAAAACAATATCTTTATAGATAACATTTTAAATAAGCAAGAAAAGATATAAATAATTAAGAGTTAATATTAAAACATTAATTACATATATAGGTATTATATAAAAAAAATATTAATTGAAGAATATCATTAACACGTTGACCGCCATGCGGCCGCTGGCTGCCGCAAAATCAAATAGATGTTTGTGTGATTTTTAGGCCGCCGGCTGCCGCACCATATCATTCCTATGAGGCCATGCGGCCGCGGGCTGCCGTAAATTAATTTGGATTTATACTATTAACTTTTCCGTGGCGCTACAATAATGATCTAGAATATGCGCTGTGGCGTAGCAGGAAAAATTATAATTTTTTTGATTTAATAAACATTTTTTTAACATTTTTTTTTGTATTTTTAATTTTTTTTCAAATTCAATAGTATATATACAAATTTGTAATGATACTAAAAAATGTCCTTGGCGTACCAATGATAAATCTTCTTGTGGCCGCCAGCGGCCGCATGGCGGTCAACGTG
>WHPZ01579565.1:0-42514 GCA_016617965.1 Macrosiphum rosae | reverse complement strand
CATATATTTGATCACCCTACGCCTATGTCTTAAATAATAATTTATTTTTTGGATTAATATATAAAACTTTCAAAATAGAAAATAAATTGAATTGATTTTAAACATTTTTATCGAATATTCTATCCCCTAGGTTTTCTCAATGAACTGTCTACCTCTATACATTCATATATAACTTATTTCAGTGACGTAAAAAAATTTGTAATTTTGTAATTTGTGTTTTATCACTACCCAACACTGCATAATATATTAGGTAGGTACGACGAGTAATATTGATATATTATTATACTTGTCTGGGTTGTCTTGAAAGTTGGACAATAGTTTGTACACGACGCATGTGTCCATGCATAGATCCGAGTAGTAATTGGCCGTCTTTTCAAACGAATAATACTTTTTCGTAGCAGTAAGGTTTACCAATATGTGGTTGGCTAACGTTTGAGCGTCCTCGTAATTATTCACATAGTACTGTGTCACACGTTCTTCGTTCCACATGTTGAAATTCTTGAAAAATAAATTATTAAAGATCTCTGCGAAAACAGTCAACACGTAACGTACATTAAATTGTGTGATCAAAATATAATATTATTATTTATTATTATTATAGAATACCCAATAAATATTGTCCTCATAAGCCTGCATGGTTATATTTACATAATATAGGTACATACCAGGCGATTGTCTATGCGTCTTCTGCTTCAACAATCTGGACTTGGACTTCTTCAGTAATCTCAATCCGTATTTGACCCAACAACGCGCAATGTCTGCTGAATATTGTTTGTACGTTTCTGAACTGAAATATTTTTTTTTTTAAATAATTAGTACAATAATTGTCCACCTAAGCTCTTCAACTGTAAGGTATTTTGACTGCTTTCGTTTCAGGAATCACACAAATAAAAGTATCTATACTATATTGGTAGTTTACAGGGACGGATCCAGGGAGGCCTAGGTATATGCAGTATAGCCCCCGCTCCCCCAGACAAAGTATTTTTCCATTTTTCATAGGGAAATTTACATAAACATTGATCTAATAATTTACCGCTTTGAAAAAAGCTTCAGTTTGAAAAACGTTTGGATTTTGTTGTTTAACATATAATCATTAATGGATTTATTACATTAATGCGGTTCTAGTCGGTAATTTTCTTAATTTGTCTAACACATGCTTAGCATGGGATTAATGACATGTTTTAAATTGACAACGTACAGATTAATCTAGAGAAACGATAAGAATTCTGAAAACAAATTTTAATTCAGCATAAAGTCTACAATGGAATGTCCAGGCCACTTTTTATAATATCAGTCCCTAACTTTAAAAAAAAATTGATTTAAAAAGTTTAAGTTAGGGACTGCTATTCCAAAAAGTGGCCTGGACATTCCATTGTAGACTTTATGCTGAATTAAAATTTGTTTTCAGAATTCTTATCGCTTCTTTTTAATTGGTACGCTGTCAATAGAACACGTCTATAATCCTAAAATTATGAAAAAATTGTTGGCGCCCCACCTAGATCTTTGATCTGGATCCGTGCCTGGTAGTTAATTGTTATTAATTAATTTTACATAATCTTAGCGACAGCGCGTAAGAAATTGTCCATTATATCATTAGTTATATTTATATAGGTACCTTTATTTTAACATAGTTGGGCGTGTATGAATAGTCTGTATATAGACATATATGATATAGTTAACACGAGTATATATAATAGATAGGTTATAAGTCTATAACACTATTAAAAATGTATCATGTATTCATGGTACAGTTCATAATTGTACGAAGATTCTTATAATTTCATTCAATTACCTATTTGTTCAAACTGCGTACTGTATACAAATTAATTTAGATTTCCTAAATTTTAAAATCAGAAGTTATTAATACAATTAATAATTATAGGCATAGTAGAGGTATGTAAAAATATATTAGATAGGTATTTAAATTACAGTCCAATATACCAGTTTGTGAATCAGTCTATTGTAGTAAGGATTGAGTACCTATATACATATTTTCATAGCCAATGGTAATAGGAATACGCACTTGAATAGATTGATGAATTTGCTAGGTATAATCTTTTCCATGAACGTAGATGCTGCCGCCAAATGGTGTCTGGCCTGTTGATAGGCGTTCTGTTCGATAAGCAAATTCGCAAGTAGGGCAGAAGACAGGGCCCAATCTAGAGGACTTTGCAGATACAGATTGTTTTCCAGTTGAAGCTTGAGTGTAAAATGTGTGGAGATAAGAGCATCGGTAATCAGGCCTAGGCCCTTGTACACCTCGGCGATATAGAACAGCGAAAACAGTCGTGCACTTATCAGAGGATTCTTGCTCGTGATCATGCGTTTTCTCGGACAATTCGGCAGCAGCTTAGAAGCGATCGTGGCCTGTCCCAACCTCTCCTCACTGTACTTTTGGTATACATTATCTGCCTCCAGTAAGTATTTCATAGCTTCCTCGTGATTTTCGTCATCCTTTTCCTTAATGTACGCCAGCATATTAAGGGAGTTGATGACGCTCAGTATGTTGTCAGCTTCCGATTCGTGACCTTCCACAGTGTTTTTGGCCTTGATAAACATAGACTCGGTCATTGCTGGATTTTCTCCAACGTCGTAGTATATTCGTCCTAACTGATAGCATGTAGCCGCCAGTTGTGAATTTAATTTTTTTTCTTCAGGTCCACTGTTAATTGAATTGACCTTCAACACAAGCGTGTGATACATTTCTTCCATGTTTTCTTTAGCATTTGCGTTGGATTCGTACGGCTGGGGATTTAAACCCGAAAGCGCAAATACCTCGAAGTGATTAGATGTACTACGGTAACGAAAAGGCTCTGCACCAGCCATTTTGTCACAGTGAAAACTTCCTTTCTAATGAAATTTAAAAACAATTATTTTAAATTCTAAATAAAAAAATTTAAATATTTAATCAAACTTCGACATACGCAGGCCACAATAACTATAAAGCAAAACTAAAAACGATTTCAAATTAAATTCTTTTTACACTAAATAGCCTAGTTTTCGAATGTATTTAAACCCATAAGTCATCGCGACATAACACAATTATTTAACTTTTCAGTTTTCCGGTATAAATTGCTCCTCCAGATGCCTATAGTATGAAAATTAGAATTATTTTTTTTAAATTTAATAATTGTTCAAATCGCCTGTTAAAACCCCTTAAAAACGTCGTGCAATTTGGACAATCTGATAAAAAAAACGAAGTTTTCTTTAGGGATACAACGATGAAATGGTTCTATTTGCACACAACACACACTATAGTGGCGAATCTACGCAAATATACAATTATTGCGTATTTACGTGTTACATTCGTAATCGTCTATGATTTATTAATTAATTAATAATGTGTACGTCATAAGCAGTGCTCTGATACAGTCCGACATAATAGCATCCAACGCCAATATCGAAATCGAGTACAATGACGCAACTAGTAGACGTGGCGTCCCTGTATTCCTCTCCACCCCACCCCACCCAACAAATTGATACATATTTGAGAAATCGTATCAAACGTTAAATTTTATTCGGTATCAACTAATATCAAGTATAAATATATTGTAAAAATAATATTTAAGAATAGTACAAATAAGTAGGTATAGGACAAAAATATATAGATTATTTACCAGTATGCGGCGGTATAAAAAATCGACGCAACTAGTAGAAGCGGAGTCGCTGGTCCCCGGATAACCACCCACCCAACCGCAACCCGTCTCGCCCATCGAGCCGTATTTGAGTAATCGTTTCAATAAGTGATACATTTTATTTGCTATTAACTATCAAGCATAAATATAATGTAAAAATATTATTTGAGAATAATACAAATAAGTACAAAACAAAAAAATATATTATTTACCACCCTCAATACATTTTTGGTCACACTACTGATTGAGTATAGGTGTTACCATAAATAATTATTCTGCGCACACACATCTCAAAATAAATAATTATTGCGGTGTAGCGACCCGAATATTTCTATACACTATTATAATATATATATAGGTAAGACAGTAAGTTATATTTTCCATTTTTCAAACGTGCAATAATATATTCGTGTACATGCGGACACAGTTATTATTACGAGTACGAATAGACAACAATACATCACTTACCGGACGTGTGTCGGGGCCTGAGACTGAAAAATAAATGATATCTTAATAAATAAGGAACTTGAAACGAAAGTCAGTTGCGATCGTGGAAAACGCAGTATAATAATATTTATGGGTGTGTGTTTGTGTGTGTAGCTGAAAAATCAATACTCAGTCGTCCCGTTTAAATATCAATATGACGTTGCAGGGAGAGTTGCCAACCTCTTTTGCTGGTCGTCTCTTAAGATCATAACAATAATATAATATATTATTTAGTATAATATACGGCAATTACTTCCGACGTATAGTATTTTAGGACAGAATGTTAGGTACTATAATACGTAATAAAAGAAATCACACACAATAGCTGATATATAATATACTGACCACTTTATTATTGTTTTTGTTTTTCAGTAAATGCTAAAATTCATCACACGCCACTGGTAGTACAATATAGTGTCTACAATTATTAATTTGTTGCACAGTTATAATAAATTGATATTTCTTATAGTTACGAGTGAATGATCACAAAAAATAAGTTAATTTCCTTAAGCTTCTCTAAGCGCAAATTATTGACTATTGTAGAACCTATTGTAACAGTCATTTTCAGTAAATATTTTCAATTTCAGAATCCTTATTAATGATGATTATTCACTATTATTGATGATTTGAAATATTTAATAATAATCAAACTGCAGTATTATAGGAGGTTTAAATCACTACAGTTTTTTTGAATCTTTTTATTAACCACCCACACGGGTAGTTGATACGTTTAATTTAGTATCAATTATCTACTCGCAATGAAATATTAATTATTTGTAGAAAACTGTAACTACACAGAGATGTAGGTACTGAAATTGCATATACACCGCGCCGACCAATTACCAAACCAAGGCTAGGTAATCTGAGTCCCTTATTATAATTATAGGTGAGTATTATCAACAAAAACTTTAATTTGTTGATGTTTAATCAGTCAATGAATTATCGCACAGTTAAAAACTTAACACAATAATTTGATATAATCACTAGCTGCAGGTAATTCAAATTATAAATATAAAAATTAAGATGATACCGTGGTATTCATGGCATAGGCTAATATTTTTAGTGGTGCCCACAAATTGTAAAGAATTCCCAGATCCCCAGACCCTTAACACTGTATATATCTATTAAAAATAATTTGAAATTTATATTTATAAACTATATATTTAACATGAGTGAAACAGTAAAAATTAAGAAAAAAAATTGTCTACTATTGACATGATTTTTCAGCCAGTAAATTGTATTTATTTAAATTACTGCTAGTTCAGACTTCTTGACGCCGTGTTCAGGTGGACTCGATTATACCAAAATCAATAATGCCATAACAATTATTTATATTCAGTTGAGTAGGTACTTTTTAACTCTGGCTTATTTGAACTAGAAATATAATAGCTTTTAACAGGAAGACTTAGGTCGTTACTATTTTGTTGAGTAGTTTTGGACGTTTTGAGTTTTTTTTAATACTGCAATATGTACTACGTGTGTAAATAGGGGAGGAGGCACTTTAAGCTAAATTGAATCTAAAATTTTAGGCACCGTGAATTTTTATTTTCCCTAGGACCAGCGGGTCCTAGGGACACCCTTATTGGAGACTGGAGATGGATATACTTACTTGGTGTTCATTATTAGTATCGTGTGTTGGCCACAAACACAATAATATAAACAAACGTACACAAACAAGTTATTCATATTTAATATTATAATAAATAATAGGTACCTGTGCTGGCTAAATAGTATGCTACCTAGTTATTAATTTTCTCATTAATGTTATTAGGTAGGTACCGTTTTAATTTTGTTCAAAATCCATTTGTATTATATACATCAGTTTTTACTTTCGTGAATAATATTTATATTTTTTCGATTACTGTTCTAATTTTTATTTTCTAAAAGTTTTCCTATATTGTTTTTAACTTTCTTTAGTTTCTTTTCGTTTGTGAAGAATAAGTTTTTGTTTTCAACATAAAGCCATAACACTTTTTGGATTCATAGACTCATACATTAACGATGAATGCAATTATATTAACGAAGGATTATATCTCTCTTCAGAGCACAGATCTGAAATATTTTTATGCACGTACAATGTTTCAACGCCGTCAAGATTTATAGAAAATTTATTATTGAGTCCAAGGTCCGGTAAGGAATTATTTTGATATAAGTCTTGGTCGACACAGCTATAAACTATAGAAGCGTAAACCAAGTATGATGATTTTAAGTATTTTTTTAAAATTCATTTATTTAATATTGTCGTCCCCTCACCATTTAAGCCCCATATAAAACACTGATACATATAATCACTCACTATCGTCGGCCAGCATCACACACCCAAAATAAACACTTTGCTTGAGGACTGCGTAAAGAAATATTTATGAATGAGGTTCATGACATTTATGACAGGTTGAATAGAGAGGTCCAATATAGAAATAGTGGGTGGTGGAGACTTAGAAATAGGACTTTGGTGATCTCTAAATAATAATCAATAAATAGTAATATATTAGATAATACAAAATATGATAAGCATAATAATAATAATATAGTTATAGTTGTAAATTATAATATTAGGACAGTGTTGAATTTTAAATACGTATCGGGGGAAATCATCCTTTAAATAATTGAAAACTACTGTTATTATATTATACCCAACTATTATACCTACATGAATTGTTTTAATTTATATACCTAAGTAGTGGTATACAAGTTAGAATAATTCATTATTCCCAGCCCCGTCACATGTATGCTATAAAATCAGGGGGTAAAAACGGGTATCCCTCAAAACACTTTACCCAGTTTTGAACTCGTAACTCAATTGACCCACTACTCCAACTATACCCGTAACCAGCAAAACAATATTGTATCCGGTTTCGGACGCGAAACCCCCAAACAATTTCACCCAGTTTTTAACGCAAAACCCATATCTCGCGTAAAATGTCCACCCTTATTTGTACCGTATGCCCGTAACTCACCAAAAATTGTACCCGGTCTCGGACGCGAAACCCGCAAACAATATTGCACCCGGTTTTGAACGCAAAAACCCGCGACATTTTATTTACCCGGTTTCTAATACAAACCCGAAACCCACAACATTTTTTACCCGGTTTCTAACACGATACCCGTATAGGCACCCCCAATTGTTTAACCCATTTTTACTCCTCTTGGACTTATAACTGCACTATGTGCCAATTAATACAAATCCCTCAACGCCAGCAGCCTATAGCTCGCCTTTCCAGAGGCTGAAACACATGCTAAAATTCAACGCTAGTAAGCCGAAAATGTGCGGATGCCGTGCTGCGACAAAATTATAAATTAAAATTCGATATTTATTTATTTATACCAAAATATTTTTTTATTGATGTATAAAATCAAAATTATTATTACGTGTGTTTTACGCGAGAAGTGCAGTCTTCGCTAGCTGTACCGATCTATGTAAGTTACAATATTATTAGGTATTGTAGATAGTCGACTGGCGTTCGCATGTTCTCGCTTACGATGTGGATTAGGCCTACAGGGGACACCACAATAAAAAAAAACGCGCCACGTGTAATACCTCATCATGTTTTTAAACAACATGGGCGATGAGATATATTATATATTATGTTGTTGTTTAACAAGCATACTGGGTGGTGTGGAAACATACGCAACACTACTGCAGTCATCCTATACATCGAGTACTTATACATTCAAGTAATATATGGTGACCTATATTTAAAATAATAAAATACAGGACAAAAATATTATCATATTGTTATACTTTAATAATTTAATACCTATATAATATTTTTAAATTAATAAGTATTTATTATATATTTTTGTTGTCCAATAAGTGAACGACATGGATATATTATTATTTATTATTAATATTTATTTATTTCGCAATATGCTCACATTTGATTACGAACTTCTCGCGGCCGGTCTATACTATTATACGTCTGGTTTATGTAGCTGACAACAATGTGATGCAACAATAATAATGGTAAAAACAAAAATACAATTGAAAAGTATAGATTTTTATATTATTCTATTCAATAATGTCATTTTAAAAATGTCAACAATTATATACATTAACAATAAGGCAAAAAACGGGATTAATATGGGACAGACTTGACATTACGGGACAAAAAGCATCCTGAGAGAAATTTGTCAAGACAACAGGACATACAAAGCCGAAATAAAGGACAATCCTGTGTAAAACCGGACGTATGGTCACCCTAAAGTAATATAGATAACACAAATAATAATAAGATAAAAAAAAACCGTATAACATTAAACCACGGTAGAGATTAAAGAAATATACTTTGGGAGTGATCACGGATTAATATTAATCCGTGGGAGCGATACAGATCACAGGTGGTTTAAGCGAAGATTTACGAAATGTCAGGGGCTAGAAAATATTCGCACACTTCCCTTCATGAAAAATCGAAAAATCACAATGCGCCTTTTGTAATACTCGTAGGTATTTAAAAAACAAATAATTTTGTAATAAATGATAGTTATAATACCTATTGGCTATTACATGCATTATATTCAATAATCAATATACTTCAATAACAAATTATAAACAAAGAAACTTAAGAAACAATATAAACGCGCTCACATTAAAAGGCAGTCTTTAATCCTGTCAAAGATTAAGAGAAAATGTCGTTGTCCTGTATTCAAAGTTATTTCGTCAACTGATATAGTATAATATTACATATTCTGACTATTGTTACACAAATAAAACGTAATAACTTCGTAGTACGTATTTGTGACCTGTTCTCAGGGCCCGCTCAAAGGGGGACGAGGTATGCCCGGCACCAGGCCCCGCGCGCTTTCAACAGCCAAGCGCCTTACGTAGTATGCATATTGTACGTTTATAATCTAGACGTATTAGGTGCGAGTGTGTGTCGTTGTAACTATTATGAATTTATATGGTATGATTTGTGTAATATGGGTACCTAATTTATAATGGTAGGTATTGTAATTATTGTCGTTGGTATAGCTTAATATATGAAATATACGGTAGGTAGAGTGAGCGCATATAATGCATAGAACGAGCGGTTATACGACCAACACCTTTATTAACAGATAAGTTATTAGCTCAAGAGGTGAGTGTATTTATTATTGTTATTTGTTTAATTGTTTCAATATTTAATTAATAATTATTTTCAGTCGTAAGTCATAACTACGAATTCGTGGTCATAACCACCATTGGGCATATTTAGTTCTTGATGTTTAATTTGTGATATCCTGGTCGGTGATAACGATGGCGCTGATAAGTGATAACAGCAAGTCGAAATACTCGATTAGAATAATAATCAGATTATAAGAGTAATATTACTCTATGATTGACATTCGTCCATCCATTCGTGTCGTCGTCGTTCCGTGTTCGAGGCCAATAAGGCATTTCAAAACTTTTCACCCCTCCCCCCTACAACCATGTACGACCCGCCGCCGGAACCTCCCTCCGAGTCTGACTGCTGCGGTACCGGATGCGCGGACTGCGTGTTCGACGTGTACGACCGAGAGTGCGCGCGGTGGCGACGTCGGCGCCAGACCGGTGGCGAGGGTGACCGGCTGCGGAGGGATCTGCTGTCGGCGACCTCGCACAGGCCGTACCGGATCGTGTCCGCGCGGCCGCTCGGCGACGACGTACACGCGTACACGTTTGCGGCCACCCCGACGGCCGTCGGCCGGCTACCGGTCGCGTACACTCAGCACGTTCACATCCGGCTGGCCGACGGCCTCAGCAGACCGTACACGCCGGTGGCCGTGGGCGACGACGATTGCTCGTTCGGCGTCCTGGTCAAGGCCTACCCCGGCGGAAGGTTCACAGGGCGGCTGTTGGAAATGGCCGTGGACGACGTGGTCGAGGTGCGCGGGCCTTCGGGCGGCGTGCGGCACGACGGGTACGATTCGATAGTCATGTTCGGCGGCGGTACCGGCGTGGCCGGCTTCGTGGGTCTGATCGGGTCGCTGTTGGACGACGACAAGTGCGAGACGTTGCTGAGACTGCATTACTCGTGCAAAACCCTTGACGGGGTGCTGATGCGCAAGGAGTTGGCCGGGTACGCGGCTTATTGGAATTGCGCGGTACATTTGTACTTGACGAGGGAACGCGATTGGTCGCAATGTTCGAAATCGTTTTGGTACAATGAAAATATAACAGAAGGAAGAATTTCGCAAGACGGCATGTCTGAAATAATCGATAAACAACAAGATTTGCGAACGCTGTGGCTCATTTGTGGAAACGATGATTTCAATCAATATATTTTCAACTCTTTACAAAATAACAATATTAAACAAGACCATATTCAATTATTAGATAATACTATAAAATATTTAAAAGTACCTTGACATTACATAATATATGATCAGGCGTCCTACAATTATATCTCAAACAAATTACAAATTGTTAAAATGTAATGCTAGGCATTTAAAATAAGAATTTTAATTTGTTTAATATAAACAATATATGTAAATTAAATTTTTTACTACCAGCGAGAAAAAACATTTTTTTTGTTTGGTTACAGTTTTAGTTGACGAGTGACGACTGCCAAGAAAGTATTTTCTTGCCACTCCCACCATATTTTTATTTTTTGAATAATGTAGTCACACGGGGTGCTACCATTGGGTGACCTCCCGTTGATCAAATTTACGTATTGTAAAACTTGTAAATATAAATTTTTGTTCAATAAAAATAAAAAAAATGTAGTTTAAACTTTTTTATTTATAACATCTTCAATATATTCTGTGAATATTCAATAAAATAACCATTATTACTTTTTATATTTATAAATAAAATTTGATACATCCAATTATTAGTAACTTATGATTTTTTTTATAAAATCAATCTTTCCAAAATATTAAATAGAATAAAATATTTTATATAATTTGAGTTTAGGAAAAAAATTAATTCAACGAAGCAATAAAACTATTTATAAATTATGAGAACATATAAAATTTGAGAGTATAAGTGGCAGATATCAACTAAACCAGTGGTATGGCTGGCGTTAGAATATTTTCTTGGCGGGCGTCAACTAAACCAGTACCAATCACTGCGAACTTTAAGTTTGTAGGGGTGCTAATAAATTGGTAATACTAATATTTTTATTCATAATCATGTCTTTTTTTCATTATAATTCAGTGAGCTGGTATAGAAGAATTCAAGTATAAACACCTTGCAATAGCAAATAATGTATATGAATTGATTAGGGCATACCTCTACAAGTCTTCATGTTGTATGAGAAAAATTGCAAGCGTTACAGGCTTACAGTAAAGAATGTATAAGATTCCAAAAATACTTGAACATAAGTTCAAAGGTAAATTTAACAGTTTTAAAGAACATTTTTATAAAATAAATTATAAAATAATAAAAACTCAATACAAATCACTTGTTAGTTCTCCTTCTCACCCACAAATTCTTTAATAGTTATTTAACTCATATTTAATTAAAATTTGTTGAATTTCCTTGTTTTATGTAACTCAGGCTGACTGTAAAACATAATATAAATATACAATCAACGAGCAAGTGGTGACATATTTAACGTTATCTTCATATTACTATGCATAATAATATAAATTGTAATATTATTTATTTTTTAGGTACAATTAAAACATAATATTTTTATTAATATAATATTTTATTATTTTATTTCATTAAATAAATAAAATAATCAATGTAAACAAATAATTTTTTGGGAATTAAAAAAAAAAAAATTTAATCTCAAATATTATATTAGACATTATTTTATTTAACAACAACAGTAATTCAACTGGGTATTAGTTTTCACTAAAATTAAAAATATAATATAGATAATATAGAAAATATACATATATAAATATTTATATATACATATATATGCTTATACTTAATTAAAATGATCAGTAAGTGACTCAAATATTTTGTTACACATGATTAACACATTATCTACTTTTTAAATTTTTCTCACATTAACTTTTACATAACAATTTCACTTTATGAGTAATTTACATGTTCACAAAGAAGTAGTAACACAATACTCAAATTAAATACTACTACATAAAAGCTGTGATTTCGTCAAAAATGATAAGAAATTAATATTTGTAATAATAACTCAATTTTGATTACCTACTTAATGATCTAGGTAAATATGTATAGTAAAAAACACTTATAAGCAAAGCTGCTTCATCAATAGTTTTGTTGGTATCAAGTGTGATATTTCATGAGTCATTATTTTCAACAATTAATATATTTGTCTACGGACAGATCACAAGTTTTCTTCGATAACTTTGTTTAACTATTAATAATTTTCACTTAATGTTATTACTATATTTCGTTACACATCATCGTCAGATTCCGTATATTGCTGATGACCTCGCATGGATCTTTTCTCATGTCAGAATATAGGAGGTTCATCTCTGTATCGTCTGTCTCTATACCTATCCAAATGAGCATCATATGCACGTTCTGCTTCTAACCAATCCTGGTATTTATACCACCATTCTTCCCACTTGACATAATCATTTAATGTAAGATCACCTAAATACCCTTGATCTTTATAATAAGCATAACGACCTTTCACATCTTCAATAGATGTACCCTCTGGTAATGACCTAATAAAAAAATTCATGGTTAATTTTAGTAATCAAATGGTTTTTTCTAATATTATTTACCCTAAAGCTGGAGTAGGAAATGGATGAGGAGGTGAACCAATTTCAACTCTAAAATCATCACCAGCTGTCACACGAAGACTCCTTTGTGGTAACTCATGGCCCCGACCCATTTGAGCCACCTTACTAAAACGCTCAGATAATGTTAATTGACCTCCAGAAGAAGAACTCATTGGCATATCTGAACCACCAACACTAGATTCTTCATCCGACATTGATTCTACTTTAATCGTGGGTTGATGTAAAACAGCCTAAAAAGATTAACAATCATTTAGAACTTTAACATACAATTTAATATTAAAACAATTTATGCATACAGTTTCAATTTGTGAAGATTTTGATCTATGTGATTTTTTCTTTTTGTGCGATTTCACTTTTTTAATACGTTTAGTTTTAGTTGGTACAGATTCTGGAAGTGGACCAGCCTTAGGTAATCCAGTAGTAGAACTTACTTCTACTACGGGTGTGTATCTTGGTACTGAAAATGATCTTGATCTAAAATATAATTAAAATATTAACAACTCAAAAAATTACAAAAGTTATTAATTACCTAGAGCGTTCATGTATGGGTATAACAGGTCTGGACATTTTAGGAGATTTTGGCCTAGCTAATGGTTCTGGTGGTGGCTCACGTCTAGCAGCAGGTATTCTAGCTTCACATACTGAACAATGAGAATCTGAACATGTACTTACACTTGATGAACGTACCTAAAATATTAATTAATAATTATACAGCCATAAAAAATAGTTAGTCTTATAAAATTAAAAATATACCTCCTCGGCTGATGATGTTCGAATACGTTTAAGACCATGTTTTTTAGACCCTCTTCTTTTAGATGGAGGTGAAGCTATTCCTAATCTACGATTGCGACTAAGTATAGGAGATCTACGTCTTCTACTTAATGATCTGGACCGCCTGATACGTGAACCATTGGCTGGTGGTGACTCTGAAGTGGATCTACGTCTTCTTCTAGAATGTAAAGTTAAAGGAGACTTTCTTGCTCGGTATGGTGAACGGCGTCTATTTAATGGAGACCCCCTTCGAAGTGATATCGATCGGCGTGATCTTCTTAAATCAGGAGACCGTGAAAGTGGTTTACGTCGTTTATGGGATGGAGACCTACGCATAGACGAACGCGAACAACTAGAAGAAAAGCTACTAGATGAACGTCTACTGATTGATCTAGATCTTCGATCACTATACATTTCTTTGAAGCCAGAATGTTTCCACCTTAAACAAAAATGTATACTTAAATAAGTGATATGCATATGTGTATGTTATAAAGGCTCCCTAAATTAAACATTATATAATATTATATTTATTTTTGAATAACATAATACTATGAGAATTACAAAAGAATATTTTTCAAAAATGGAATGACTACACTAAAATAATATATAATCATTTCTAGTTTGTTAACAACTTTTTATAACATCTTAAAGAACAAGAAAAAGTGTAGAGCAGTGATTGTCAACCTGGGTGTTCAATTTGTTGATGTATTATATATAAAACTGAGATAGAACATAAATAAAATATTGGGAATCAGGGACGTATCAATACTTCTTTCAAAATATTATAAGAACGCACCGGGCGGAGACTGGTTCCTGACCAGCTGCGTGCATTTTCTACAAAGGCATAGGTAGTAACCGGTGGAAGGAAAAAAAAGTGCGCGAAACCGGTTTAGAATATATTCTAAGATTTAAAAAAACACGTCTGGTCGGCTTATGTGAAATACGCCTTATAGAACGATAAGATGCGGTAAAGGTTTTTTTTTGAGCTTTTTAAACAAATTGAAAGTAGTCTGCAAAATATCCAAGAAACAGATCGTGGAATTTCAACAAAAGATTATTCACTTTTGGCAGCTGTAGAAAAAATTGTTTTGTGATTTCATTAATTGCCTGTGAAAACCTATTAAGGTTCACTCTTCCATTGTCATATTATTATTTGCAAAATACAAAGCGTAATCTTTCATCTGCAGTTGATTATGCTAGCGATAGTATAAGGAAGCTGAAACATATGAGACAAAACTCAAACGAATCGTTTTCACTTATCTTTTAAGAGGTTAGTATATTATCTAAAATGTATTTTGATATTGAAATAAAAAAATTTCTAGTTCTACGAATAAAAAAAAACTATAGAGATAATTATTCTTGTAATTCGCCAGAAGAATTTTATAAATTGTCTATATTTTTATCATGTTTAGATAATTTTATTTTACATTTGGAAAATTGGTTAGAATAAAAATACCAAATAACGGTATTTCATCAATAGAAATATTGTTACCAAATTAAGCATTAAAAAAAACGTCAAAAAATTAAAACTCTTGCTACTTATTTTGAAGATAACATTTCTAAAAAATATGTAGCAAGTGAGTATTTACTTTGATGTGAAAAGCGAAAAAATATTGAAGAAACCTCTACTGACCCTATGGCAATTTTAGGCTTATGTGATTCAACCTTTTACCCGAATATTAACTATCTGTTAAGAGTTTTGCAACCTTCCTAATATATACAACCGAAGCAGTGTTAATTTTCAACTTAAAAAAGAGTGAAAACCCTACTTCAAAATAAAATTAGAAATTAACGTTTAACAGGGCTGACTCTTCTATCTGTTCATTGGGAAATATCTATTTCACCAAAATACGAGACAAAAATAAAGATAATAAAATATAAGTATACGTCTATACCTATATTAAACCTACAGTTAAGAGGACGCCACACCTGCATGTGTTATCTCTCTTACAAATGCGTAACATACCAAATTTTCGAACAGAAATTCAAGTTATATGTCGTTAGCTTAAAAATTAGAGTGAATCGACCTATTATAAAACTTGGTAAGAACATTATCTGTATTTTGTTGGAAGGTTTTTTACGATAATTCAGTTTTTCAGTGAGTTATAGCGTGTATAATAAATGTAAATTAAGAGGATGTCAACGCACTCTTTGTTTTTTCTCTCTGGCCCAAGAGTAACACAGACAAAACACATTTACGCAGAATCATTTTGCTATGTTTTTAAGTTATGTTAGAGTAAAATAACCTATTGCAAAAAAGATAGAGAATAATATTTTTGAGGGAATGATATATCGATTTGTCTTAATATTGTCTCAAAATAATTTAAACATAATTTAAACTTACAACATTTTTTTATTTATTTTGAAAGTCGAATATAAAGTCAAATAAAAATAAAATATAAAACCAATATATCAAACCCTCATAAACATTATCCTCTATAATTTTTGTAAAGGTTAATTTACTCAAAATTCATAAAAATTATTTTAGGTGAAAGTGTATTATCTATGATGCGTGTGGGTCTAATAGCGTTTTCTACCACACCACACTGACTGCACATTTTTATGTTCCATCAGCAAAATGAATGTGCACTGAGTGGACTTTCTTTATGTTTCACCTCAATGCACTATGCCAGTTTTTTGCACTCAGTGCAGTGATAGTTACCACAGTACCCATCAAATATTTTATTATCTTTATATATCGGTCTTATGTATTGATTTTGTGTTTCATCTACACTTGCACCAGCCTGCACCCAAGACGATTATCAGTGACCTATATCAGTGCAACCTGGGTGCAACGCTATAAGAGAAAACAAATAATGCACTAACATTCTATTAAGTATTAATTATATTTATACAATATTGATATTTATTATACCTTTATTATTATTTTATACCTACATTTATTAAATAACAAACAATTTGTTTTTATATTCATAGTATATCATCAATATATCATACCAAATTTGTTTTTTGTTAAAATAAAAAAAAATTTGAAAATTAAAATTCTTTTTTAATTGACCTTCCCCCAAGAGTAAAATCCTGACTACATTCCTGTTGGCAATTTATTTATCAATAAGATTTAGAAATAATGATATAAAATTAACTCAATCAAAAAAGGTGACAAAATTAAAAAAATACCAAATACTTTCAGTTGAACATATTTTACTTTCTTGTTTACTGGGTAAAACTAAGTATATTTAAGGTATGTAATACATGGTATATTGTAAAACTTTTAAGCATACCTGTTCGGATCTTTTTCTTCAGCTTCTAAAACTTTGTTAATCCAATACTGGCTTTGATCTCTGTCTTTCCGAGCCCTCTTAACAACATTTTCCAGCTCTCTTCTTGGTGATTCTAGAGTTGATAATAATAGGTACAATTATAAAATATATTTAAATTTTAAAATCTATGAATTTTAAAATACCTTTAGATCTGGCACGACTTGACGAAGCTCTCTTATCATTTCTATGCCTTTCATTTCTAGACATGTTCAATCCTATAAAACATTAAATAATACCATATTATAAAATATTTAAAATAGTAAGTAAATGTTGTCAATATATTTTCACATGTAACACAAGGCCATTAAATAATATCATTATATGTAATTGATCAATTTTTGACGTACTTCATACCATTAGTCGAGCTGTCAGAATTACTTGGATTCATAAACGTCCAGATGATGAGTTGCGACTCATAAATGAAAACACGGGACGAAAGGAATTCAGTGGATTTTGATATAATAGGAAAATGATAAGTACTCAGTTATTATTCTTTTAAATGTTAAACTTGAAAGCAATTAAAAAATATTTAGGTATGTATTTAGTTTAATTTATGTAGAAAATATCAATTTTGGTTACATTTTAGTATTTATTATATGTAATTAGTACTTTTCAAAAACTCTCAATATTGAAACTATTAGTTCTAGGTACAACAACAATAATTTTATGCTAACAATTAAGCAATGTCAAGTATTAAAAAAATGTTTTCATGATTTAGACTAAAAAATTCCAGCAATAGGTATTTAACAAGGTAAATATAAAATATGGATAGTTAGGTAAATAGTTTGTTAAAACACTATTAAACACTATTATAGTAAATTTAATTTATATTAAAAAAAAAGAAGGAAGATGAATCATATAAACAAACTATTGAAAATGGGTGTACCTAGGTACCTACGCTTATTAAATTACAATTGAATGTACATCTTTGAGTAGTAAGAACATATAAATAACGGCAACAGATAATAATACAGATTGCTGTATAAGATTAAAAATATAAATTGCAATATGCTTATAACATTGAGTTAGGTGATTATTCAAGAAATGGTAAAAGAAAAGCAAACAGATAATGAATACATTTTAAGATGATTGGATACAAATGAGCAAAACGGTTTGCTAAAGCTTAAATATAAATAACACTAGCAGCATTACATAATATGCAATTGAGGTCTGCAAGTAAAAGCATTGGACACGTCGGACGTAGCACGAATGAGAATTAACGAGAAGCTACCCGAACGCTTCGGCAAGCGAAATATCCACTAGAGGTTCGCGACGACCGAACGGCAAACGGATATAATACCGACGAACGGCCCCCGGCAGTACGCGCCGGTCGGAGGCTCGGTGTACATAGCGTCGCGCAATCATAATACAATAATCGGACGGAAGCGACTTGCGGTCAGCTCGACGGATTCGATGACTTAACATTCTACGTGCACGCCTCTTAACAAAGTACGTGTTTTTTTATTTTTATTATTACAATAACATTAAAACTTAGATCATGAAAAATTAAAAATAAAAATCATTTCAGCCATTCCAGATTGCCAACAAAATACATACTTATTGAACCAACGAACGTGTCACTTTTTAACTTTTAATTTTACGAATTTAGATTTTCACACACAACACCAAACAGATGAGAACTCCAATCGAACTCGAAAAGTGCATTCACAATCCCGCAGGAATGCGATTGATGTATAACCGACCGAGCTTTTTTTTCACATCAAAAGCGTCTTCGAAACGATAATGATTTACATAACAGTAACAGGCAGCAGCTACATAAAAAAAATCACAAGCCCAGCAATAACTAATAAGAAAAAAATAAAATAAAAACATCGACCCCAGTACAGGCTGTTTCAGACGAGAACTACAGACTGTACAGTGTCGCCACCTCCGACCGTAATCAGCTGCTGAAGAGTAATAATATTATTCTAGTGGTACGTTCTGTGGTTGTACCCATGGGAGTTTTGCTTGTTCTATGCATAGATAATATATGTATTATCAGTATAGGCAGCCCACGATGTAGAGAAGATATTATCGTCTCTTGGGTGTCTACTATCTAAGGTATCTACCCTAAGTAGGGCACTATAGATGCTAGGTATGCTACATTGCTACGCCGTCATGTTGCGACTAATAATGTTATATGAATATGAATTTTTCCCCCTTTATTTCATCATTGATAAATGGTGGCACAGCAAACCTATTATATGTAGAGCCTTACCCTAAGGTATCTTCTCATAGGCGAGCGCACGGCTCGACCTGAAATTTTTTAGGGGCATAGTAAAATGTGCGTACATATTTCAATATTTCATTATAATGTTTGTATTATAATAATATGTTCGTGGAGATCATGAAAATTTTGTTTGTCGTGAAAGTATAAAAAAATCAAAAACATTTGTCTGCATCTACCTAACCCAATCACTACATACATTTTATAAATCTAAAAAAAAAACATTATACCTTTATACAAATACAATAACTATAGTACTATAGACATTAATAGGTTAATACATCAACATGTATTTTGGTGTGTTAAAAAAAAATTATTGGCGCTGTCCAAATATTAGGGCACTATTATAAATGCCGAGGCTCGACCAGAAATTTAAGTCTGCGCACGCCTATACTCAGTTTTCTACATCGTGAGGTAGCCATAAGTTCAGCCATTGATTAAAAATACTATAAATACCATAATTAGTATTTATATACAACGGTTCAGATCACGGTCTTTTTCCTTATAAAATACCGTGGTTCAGGTTGCAACCTAAATAATATTATAACGAACCGTGAATTATAGTATCTATATTCTATTATACCTATATTATATTATTGTTATGTTATAATATTCTTCTGTGATTATAATGATTATATTATTATTTATTATGAGAACAGGATTTCATTATTACCTACCTATTGGCTATTATTATTATTATTATTTGTAACTATATCTTTTTTTATCATCATCGCATAATCGCCAATTGTCCAGTGGTAAATACTAAATAGTCACTTGTCAATGGGTGGAACTAGGATCTAATATTTACAGGAGTCAGTCCTAGAAAGCTAAAGTTCAAAATATGTCGTGGGAGGGAAGTCTGCTCACCAATCATCATGAGTGTCACTAGAATTAAGTAGTCGCAGGAAGTCATGTAAAATTAAACTTGAAAATAATATAACCATAGGATAAAGTTTAATTTACCATCACGCTCCTCGGAAAATTAAAAAAAAAATTGTTGGAACTTACGTACCTATCGTAGGTATAAGCCACCATGCAGTTTCATAAATATGCGTTTGTGACATAATACAACTACATAATACTATTTTGATGACAATCAACAGGTTTATTTATAATATTATATCTACATAATATGTATAAGTCCATATCACGTGGACAGTGTACCTATATACTGTATTTGTTGTGCCTGTCGACTGACTTACAAACTAGTAATAATATTGTTATATATGGTAATAGTGTTATATTTATATAATATATTATGGTAAATTTGCATAGATGCATCCAGCAAATTATTCGTTTAGAATTGTTAGTTTTAATATTAGAGTAATTTTCGACGTATAATAAAACTTTAATTGTGGCTTGGTGTAGATAACTCCTATATGGGTAACCACCAGGGATTTTTACCAATAAATCCTTGCCACACATACAAATCGCGTTCCGACCACAACCGTTCCTCCTCCATACAAACAAAAAACCAATAGCCACAGTTGCCGGGCTCAACTCAATAATAAAAAAAAAACTACTTTAATTTGAAAACATTATTTGTGTGTCCTCGTTAGTATTGATTACAATATTTTAATTTTAAAGCAATTTATGAACAATATATTACAATATTCTAACAACTCCCTCTATATAACTTTACAAATAAAGGACATTCGATACAAACCGTTTCATTGACAAAAATATACCTATTAAATATATTTTTTATAGATTATATCGTATTGCTAATACTACAGTAATGTGATGAAAAATCTAAAAATATTAGGTATTTAGGTCTGAACACGAAACTAATAATAATTTACTACTCACACATTTACATGATACGCACTAAAATCCCCTTCACAATCGAAGATGTCTATAAAAGTCTGGAAAAAATAAATACTATCTCCTACTAACAGAGCACTCAAATTAGCTCAATAAAACCAGTAAGTCACGAAAGAGACATAAAGAGATACTGGAAAATTAACGTACAACAGAGGTGTAGCTAAATTGCCTACCCAAACTGCCGTGTCTTTACTAAACTCTTTGATCATGATATTTTGTTATTCAAAAATAATTGTATTTTAGATTATCCTTTATCAGTCAAAGCAAATTATAGTATTATACCATCTTATATGCATATAATTTAATTTCATAATAAACTATTAGCCATTATATTTTTAACAATTAACGACCTGGAATATAAGTAGGTATTCTTACCTATTTAAATAAATATGTATTTACGTATACGTATATAAAATATAAACAATACATGCATTATTTTTTTTGTAAACACTATTAATGAATTAGATAACTGATGAGAAATGAGTTTAAATACTTAAACATTTAATAATAGTTAATCAAAATACTTTCTTAGTATTTGTCTATGTATGGCTATATTATATCAACAACATTTTTGCAACACCAAATTTCAAGTTTCTAGCCCGTATGGTTTGGGTTGAACTTTAATATGCCAGTTATTCTTTCATAAATATAGAATACAATATAGATGTGCAGATTTTTTCTTTATTTAATAAATTAAATCGATGATGTAGTAAAATGTAATAAATATAAATTATTATAACATATAACTTATAAAATATAAGCATGTACCTAATATAGTACTGCACAACACGAATTTACATTTAATTATTAAATTATATACATATTTTTGTTTAAATTACGTTTTTAAGATCCTCACATCGATGTTGCTTCAGTCGCCTCGGTATATTTTTAAATGATTTAATGCCTTAGGGTGGGTTTCAAGTTTGGAATGCTGCAAGTATCTAGATGTTGCAGTAATGCACTGGAAACATAATTCTAGGTGGTTATTTAAACACGCTCACCCTATTTGTGTGCTGGTATATTATGCATTTTTGTTGAATAATTTCTAATTTTTAAAAATTACTAAGAAATCGAAATTTTTAATGATTGCATAAATCATCGGGGTGTAAAGGATCACCCTGTATATATAATATATTTTAGAATCGTGTCGTTACTCATTGTATACACACATATATATATATTATATTAATAGTAAGTATAAGTATTAGGTTGAGACGTTGAGTACAACAGAATGGAGTGTACTATATCGATCGAGCCGTCCGCCACCTATCGGCAACAGCAGCAGTGAGAGAATGCTATACGGTGGCGAAGGCATACTTATACGGCAGTGCTATTCACGGCGCACCTACGTCTCACGCACGTCGCGTGCGCACGTAATATTATAATATTATTATATAATATTTTACACAACAATATACGGTACGACGAACGCCACGGATCTTTATATTACGATGACACTGGTCGGTTTTCTGTTAATTTGCGTAGCGGTGGTGAGCTCCAGGACGTCTGCCACGACTGCCGCTGACCCGTTCGGATGCGCCAACAGGTTCGAAGTGCACGACGATAAGATCATCCGGACGGAGGACTCGAAAAAGTTGGGCGCAAAGTTCATAGACTCGGTGGAACAGCACGACCGTGCCGGGTGTCTGGAACTGTGCTGTCGGACGTCCCGGTGTGACGTGTTCGTATTCGAAGAAAAAGTAAAACATTAAATAATTCATCGATTATAATTAATGAACTATGAATTAATATGCGTTTTGTATATATTATTAATTACCTAAATACATAATCTACCGTCACGACTCCGCAGTCCAAAATTGCTAACTATCATGCTAACAGCTAACGTCTCCCGTTGTTAAAGGGAACTGTCTCAAATTTCAGGAATGGGTCACGAATTTCCCCACAACCCTTTCACAGGGTATATTGAGGTTGTAATGCAATATTATTGTTCAGTAAATTTAAACAATTTATTAGAATCGGTTTTTAATGTTATATTCTATTATTATGTTACAAAATGAAATACATAATTAATATATATTTGAGTTTTAGTACAATTAATGCAGTGCCTGTAAAATGATTTTATCATTGCATTTTAATTTTATAAATCTGGTCACATTATATTAGGTAGTACCTATTTCATTAGTTTATTAGCCAAATTCTGACTCACCCTGTAGCAGTGTAGCATACAATTTTATTATATCTTATACCTTCATGGCTACATCTATATTAATAAAGGGCAATATGCCGTGTGTGTGTGTCAGTGCATATGAGTATGTAACTATGTAAACGAATGTATACAAATATAGTGATATATCGTAGTCAGGTATCTGACACAATACTTAATTGATACCTAATTATAAAATAAATTGAAAACAAATTATTCAATTTACGAATAGGCAGAACCCACTAAACGTCATACGTAATGAATATCATACATTATAATGGGGGGGGGGGTCCAACTTTTTATTTTTTAGTTATAGCTAATTCAACTTTATTTTTTAAATAACCAAACCTACCGCACATTTGCTGATGCATTTTCATAACTTAACAACTTTTATGTTATTTTTTTAAAGCTATTTATTGTACTATCAACTAGCATACACAATCAGACCAGAAATGTAAATATTATTTTAATTAAATTAAAGAATTCTGTAGAAAATAAGAATATAAACTATTGTAAATAAGACTTTATTTTGAGTGAAACACGATTTCCTTTTAAAAATGCTAATTTTTTCCAATTTTGCCAATTTTTTTTTTACTATTTTTAATTTAGTAAAAATAATTTGTAAATTTTTGGTTTTATTGTGTATGTTATGACTTATGGTTGATAGCACAATAAAATAGCTTGAAAATAAAATAAATTTGAAAAGTTGAAAAGTTTGAAGATACGTATAAGCAAATGTGCAGTGGGTTAGGTTTTAAAAAAAGTTGAATTGCCCAAACTAAAAAGATAAAAATTTTAGAACCTTCTTCAAAGAGATTTTTTTTGTAACTTAAGATATACTTTCATATGAAGCTGACCGGTCACTTCTTCACCAGACACATTGTATATAAAATACTGACTTTATCTAATTTTCTATCTATAAAGTGTACTGTATGACTACACACGATCAGATATAATATATATTATGTACGTTTTTTGGATTAAGCTTACTTAATCTTAAATATTAAATATTATTGTATATTTACTTTATGTATTGAATTTTATTTTAATGACAGTCACCTGGAACATGTTACCTGTTTGAATGTGGACCATCAGATGATTTTAAATGCAAATTCACCAATCATAAGAACTATAGCAGTGCATTGATGTTGTCCAGACATGCATCAGAATTAGAAAATCAGATTAAACTCACGCAAATTGAACATGAACATGAACTCATTCAACTTAAGTAAGTAAAAATAACAAAGAAGTTCCAAGGTATTTGTGTATTTGTGCATTCCCCATGGAAATCAGGATGAATCATTAGTTCATATAGGCTATAGAGTACCAGCTGAGTACGGAGTACCTATCTATATTTTATAGAGTATAGACTATACACTATCAACGAAGTTTTACACGTTTATCGACATATTTCATTTTCAATGTTGGCGGATCCGGGATCTCTGTGATCTCTTAATATTATGATCAATGTGTAGGTATATGTGTATTGAGCTTTTCCAGTGTGAAAATGAAAACTAATCTTTAAAATTATATCAATATAATTCATTATTTGGTAATTTTAATGTACAACACCTGACTGTTTAATATTATAATTACAGTGCAATCGTATCACAAATTGGATATTATGAATTATAATAATTTTCGCATATCTTTATCATATATATATATATATAGCTATTATATACTCTTATCATGAGCCGTGAATAATTTATTATTTTCTGGACTGATAATAAACTAATAACATAATGCATTAATTCATTATTTATATAATATATAAGAGATACTTACACTAATTTTTAACCTACCTACTTCAGTACTGCATAATAAATATCAACTCTGAACATCTATTATGATTTTTGTTTTGCATTATTTAGGAAACTTACTTCATTTACAACACCTTCAACAACTGTTTTACCAATCTCGGTCATTAATAAAGAAACAGAAATAACTATCCCACAGGATAAACATTCTGAAAGTAAAATTTGACATTTAATTTTGAATATGAATAAAAACAGATACAAATATGCATTAAATCAAGGCTTAAACAATTTTTTTTTTTACAATTTTTTAAAGGAACTCCTCGGTGTAGTAGATATCAATTTGAATGCAAAACATCCAGTGAATGTATTGCTATCTACAACGCATGTGATGGAATACCTCAATGCAGCGATGGTAGTGATGAAGCTCTTGAACTTGCATGTCCGACCACTCCGAGTAAAATTATTGAATTAATAAGAATTTGTAAAAGTATTATAGATTTAAAATTTTACATTAAAGTTTTACGTTTGTACAAAAACAGGCAAACAAATACTTATGAAAGATGCAAATTACGGATTGGCACAAGGAAATAATTACATACAAACATTATCAAACAAGCCAATGGATATAACGGGGCAGCAAGTAAATCAACCAATTCAACAATACCAGTGGAAAAATCAACAACCAATATTTAGTTAGTTGAACATATATAAGCATATTATCCACCACAAAATTAACACAATTTTTCTTCAAGGTTCTAATGTCAACTATAATAATGCAAAAGTAGATAAACCTGCTTATAGTAGTAATTTTGCGTCTTCACAGTACGGAAGGGAAGGCGAAGGGCTCAAATGGACAAACCAAGATATGGTTCACCAAAACTACGGTTTGATATAGGTGCATTATGGTTGTGTATAATAGAATATTTATATTAATTTATTTTACAGCAAATAATCGAATATTTACACATGTCAATGGAGGCATTTTACCTGACTATAATCGGCAGCAAAATAACTTATTACAAAATAAGTAAGATTAAAAAAAAATGGATAAAAATAATAAAAGTACAATTATGGTGCACATCTACCTTTAGAGAAAGTTTTAGGTACACCCACTCATATATAGAGAAATAATTATCTGTATTATTTTTAGTCCATTGGGTTTCAATAATTATGTAAAATGTATAATAGTCAATAGATAATGTAAGTTTCATGAAATTATTTTTGTTTTTTTAACTTTAAAACTAACAGTTAAAAATACTAATTACGCCCATTGGATTTTATATTTTCAATTAATATAATATTTTTTTAACGATATAATATAATATTATAGCCATATAGGTTAGTGTACGTGTATAATTTACACGTAATTTCAACATTTTACCATTTTAAAAAATATCAATCTATTTTAGTATGCCGAGTAGAGTATACAATGCTGAACCAGCGATGAACATTGATCATAACTACAACCATTTAAACAATATGAACCATGAATTTCATCACTTTAACACGGGTAATATACCTAGATATCTAATAATATATAAAAAAAAAAGCATAATTTTTGCAGCTGATAATAAAAATAATATTTTGAATGTAGGTGGTAAAACTAACTATCAAAATCAAAATAATCCAGATTATTTCTATGAAGACCTGAGACCTAAGATGGAACAGTCAAATACTATCCCCCAACTAGTGAGTTTAAAAATAGTAATTTATAATATATTCGAAATTATAATAAACTAGCTGTCCAGCCTGGCGTTGCTTATGCCAATATTATTATTAACTGTGGACTATGTAAGTTGAAACCACTGGTCACCCTATTTAAAATAAACAAAACAATTACATTTTTTCGCAGGCTGAAAAAAATGCATGTGTGAGCAATCCTTTTTAGCTATAGGGGTAGACAATTTTAATTTGTACCCGGGATCGTTATTGGAATAATAGCATCAAAAAATTCTCATTATCGCATTTTTATACATAGGTTTTATAATATTTCATTTTTTGATATGATGTATGACAAATTAAAACAATATACTACCTTGACCTACCTTTGTTTATTTTAGGGTTCTGATTATCAGCGGCAAATTCAATTAGAGGTTAAAAAATCCAAAACATTATTAACCGAAAAACCAGTAATAATTCAAAAGCATAAACTCAATGAAACCTCTACACAATCAACAACTACAGGTTAATTTAGTATTATTTTCAAAATATTGATAATGAAACTAAACTTAATCCAAACTTTATTATATAGTCTGAACTTATTTATATTATTTTATAATTTTAGATTCTCATATGCATCAAAAATTAGTTCAACCACTGACAGAGGACTCTATTGTTCGTGAAGTGTATTTTGAAAGTAGCGATGATGGATATGCAATAATGCCAAATGGAGCATTCATTTCTCTTATTCTTGGTAACTATACAATTTATAATTTAAAAAAGGTGCTCTGCTGTACAGTAGGTTACAAGTGGATCACTGTATGATGGATGGTATTAAATTTGAATTTAATGATATAATATAATTGTATAAGAAAAACGATTCTGAGCGGAGATACGGTATGTTAGTCTAGGTATAAGACATATTATGAATGTTTATATTAGCATTTACTATACGCCATACAATTTTGAAAATATTTTGAATCTTTTTGAACTACTTACGGATATTTTCAGTTTTCAATTTTTTTAATTTTTTTTTTCTATAAATATCAATAAAGTTTTATCGGTTGGGCAAAAAAATTGTAAAAATTTAATACAAGGCTCCTGATATATTGTTACAATATAAGTTGAAAAATATTAAAAAAAAATAGGCACAATTTTATTTTATAAGCATTTAAAGTTCCAATTTAAAATTGAATAATTATTTTGTAGTTAATAATTAATAAAATGTTCAACTTTTATAGCTAAGGATTGAAAATTTAAAACAAGATTCCACGTAAGTAGTTAATCCTGTTACCAAAAAATCTAAAAAATTCATAAGCACAGTTTATTTTGATAGTCATTTTAAGTTCAAATTTGAACGAAATTACAAAAAAAAAACCTAGAATTACTATTTTAGTTATTTTGTTGTGATTGTATAATATCATTCGTGGGTACTTGAAACTTCTAAAGTATACTACTATTATCTATGATAGTATCACGGTGTGTTATTGATGTATAACGCGTTATAAGTACCTAATGCCTAATGGATATTGTGATATGATTAATTTGGAATTTATTATACCTAGGTTGATTTTTTTTTTTTAAAACCATAGATATGTATATAATATGTCTTATACCTAGACTGACATACTGTCTCCGCTCAGAATCGTTTTCTTATACAATGATATTATATAATTGAATTCAAATTTAATACCATCCATTATACAGTGACCCACTTGTAAACACACATCATTTTAAAATCAATACATTCATCGTTCCACTCAGAATCTAAAATGGGCAAAATAGGTATAGATACTTTTACAATTTCAACATTAACTACAAAACTTAAATCCAACAATTTTATAATATATAGCCAATTAATCTAGCTAATTAAATATCTAGCCATTTATATAGTTTTATAGAGGTACCTACCCGAGTTTAAAAATTATTTATTGTATACATTTCACTTAACTGCCTATCAATCAATAACATAAAATTATAATTCAATATCTTACAAAGATATGCCTACATTATCTAACTTATTAGTTAGATATTTGAGTATTTCCGTTATCGCCTATCGGTTATTGTATAGGTAGGTATACATTTTTAATGTTGCAACATGTTCAATCCTTTCAGGTGTTATTGCATCTACCATAATGATAATTGTGATTGGTTGTCGATTAAGAGTGATGCGTAATCGTCATCGAAAAGGAAGCAAACAGTCATACGCTCATGACGCAGACTTTTTAATTAATGGCATGTATTTATAAATGTATATAATAACAAAAAAATGGAAACGCATATTGTGATTTATGGACATATTTTTTTTTTTTAAATTAAGAAATAATAATATTTTATAATACATACCTATTATTATTTAGGTACTGTTATAATTATTGTATTAAGTATTACCTAGATTTTTATAATATTAATTTTCCTATTCTGCAACATTACATGGCTTTAAAACAATAGCTGAGTTGTTTTAAAGAATTAAGAAGATAAATAAATTAATCAAATTTGTAAATATTACGTAAGTATATATTTTGTTTCATTTCTTTTAACTACCTGGTTTCACTTATAAAATATATAACTAATTATCGGCGCTTTCCATTACAGCACAAACATGACCCAATACCACACACAAAATAGTATGATACTGCACACTTATAAAAATATATAGCCTAATTCCACTCACAAAAATGGTGGAATAGGTACCGTAAAAATGTATTAAAACCAATACAAATTGAAAAATAAATGAAAATATTATGTACGTAGCATTAAATTTAAATTGCATAAAATCAAAATACACAATCCAAATTAAAAATGTGTGTTGGGTACATCAATATAATTAAAAATAGTATCTCGCAGACAGTATGTATATAATAGTCACCATACACGACACACGTCCCGTTTTCGTATCTTTGTCCTGTTGTCCCCTGGGAAGTCTTCAGGACACTAAAATGTCCCATTTTCAGAAGGCATACCAAAAATTAACGAAAATCAGAAATACAATTTGTGAAGTAGCTGGAACTGAGTACCAACTGTCAGAAATTGCTGGGTTACAGACTACAGTAAAACCAGTTGGCTCACACTAATTCTTGCTATCAAAAGAGTTTTGTAGTTAATTCGTACCATTGAAATATTATTTCTTGGTATAAAACAGTCCAAAAGTTTCAAAAAATTTCTCCGAGTGTCTAAATTCCGTTTTTTTTGCCAAGTGAAAAGTTTTTGACTAAATTTGTGCGCACGCATGAAATTATATTGGGATATCCAGTATATTAAATTCTGGTGCTGTTTTTTCCTATACCTGTTTTGCACAATTGTATACCTGTATCAATGATATTATACCTACGTATTAGCTGTGAGAGTTTAAAATTTTACCCCTCCCCTTGAATCATTGATTAAAGTCATTTTTATGAAATTCAGAGTTTTAAAAAAGAGGTAAACGTCATACCGAGTTAAAGTAGATACCTATGCATATTGCATACTAAACATGAATATTGAATTTAGCTATGTAATTACTCTAATTAAGAGAAATTCCAATTCAAATGGTCTTTTTATACCGTGTAGGTATTTTCTTTCAAACACGTATTATCGAACGTCGTCCAAAAGCAAATGTACGACCGTATAGGTCAGATTCCGCGTCTAACCCTCCACAATTAGATCTTCTATAACCATATAATATATTGACCATCCCTAAATAATAATCGAATAATATAGGCGGATTTAGGGCACTAGTATTGGGGGCTATCAGGCTATTTAATTTAAAGTTTAAACGTAATATAATATGATAAAGTTGCAAAATGATTTAGTGTTGTATATTTAATTAACCTATTGACTAATGTAGGTAGTTATTAAAATGCCGAAAATGTAGAAATTATTGTGTATTTAAAAACTTTATACTATTTTAAATTTAAGTATCTAAAGGCTATACATTTTGAAAACGTGATGGGTACCTACAATGCTTCTCCAAAGTTGTTCTTACAGCAATTTAAATAAAAATATCATAAAGACATTTGCTCACTTTTATAATATGAAAGGCATCAGCCACTCCTATAAGCCTTGCAACCCCTGCAGGATTTAATGTTTCCAGATACTAATTCAGGATTGTTATGCTTAAAACATAAATTTAAAACATTTGTTTTATACATTTTGTTAATAGTTTAAAACGAATAAAACTTATGTTTAAAACAGTGATAGGTACTTAAATCTTTAAACTTTAATAGTCTTAAGAAAAAAAAGAAAACAGAATTAAAAGTGTTGGTAGGTTGTGACTTGTGGCTCATTACCCGCCGGAATTCTCGTAGTCTCGTCGACGTATTACATTTTAAAAAGAAAATTTTTTTGGAATTTCTAACTCAATATAATTTGCACGTTTTCGTGATTTTTACGTATTTTGTCAAGATTTGAACTTTATGACTGGATTTTTAATATTTTTCAAATGTAATTGTAACAATATAGTAGGAACCTAGTTTTAAATTTTCAAGCTTTTTTAAATAATGTTTTATTGACCTGAAGGGGAATGCAAAAGTGTAAAAATAAATATGCGTACCTGGTACGCATAAATATTTAATATTTTTAATTAAAAAAATGTACCACATTATTAAATTATATTTAAAATAAACCCTATGTAGTTGACGATTGACGAAATTACAAGACGAATGGACGACTGACGAGTGACGCCGACTAGACACAAGGCAGTATTATCACACTATCACAGAATAGATTAAATCTAATTTCATCTATTCTGTGGTATTATCATAGACCTTATCACGGTCTTAGAAGATAAGGTCGGACAACTTCCCACCCTCCCGCTAATTCCAATATTTCAGCTTAATGAGGCAAAAACATTTCCCAAGTTGCCGCAAAAGCGCTGCCGGTTAGACTTAATTTGAGGTTATGAAATTAAGGAACCAGTGTTTACTGAACGGCCCGCCGAAAATTCATTCAAACATCTAATAATTGAGATAGTTTCATACTTTATTATACTATAGAAATAATTAATAAAAAATTAATATAAATAAATAAATATTATATATAATAATGTATAATAGTATTATTTTATTTGCGTTATATCATTTATATTAATAATCGATAATTCTAAGTTCTAACATAGTTTGATACAAACAATACGAACTGCGTAATGTACTAATGTTGTCTATTGCAGTCTAGTGGCAACTATAAACCTAGATGTTCGATTTACGTTTTTTATTTCTATTTATCATTAAACTATATAGTTAGTATTGTAATTATAAAATGCCGAATAACATTTGTTACTTTCATTATAACAACTCGGAGAAATTATCAGTTTTTACTATCCCTAAAGATGAACGATTAAAGGAGAAATGGCTACAATCTTTAGGGATAGATTATTTTAGCCCTAATGAGGTTATTTGCGAAAAATATTTTCGGGATGATCTAATAATTAGAACAAAGGATATTGTTGACAAATTGGAAAATATTATTTGTTCAGTATAAGTAACTATATTTGTCTTGCAGGCTTGGATAGACACTTAGAAAAAGTGGATATTCCTTGTAGGATCTCGTCTATGGATATGTCCACGATCTTAGACGATATCTTCCAAGACCGTAGTTATAACAGTGGCATCTACCAGTCATTTTTTTTGTACTTGTATTATTTTTGTTACCTATATATAAAAAAATTCAACATTTAGTTATAATTAAAAAGGTGCTCTGCTGTACAGTATGTTACAAGAGGGTCACTGTATAATGGATGGTATTAAATTTGAATTCAATTATATAATATCATTGTATAAGAAAACGATTCTGAGCGGAGACGGTATGTCAGTCTATGTATAAGACATATTATATACATTTCTATGGTTTTAAAAAAAAAAATCGACCTAATAGGTATAATAAATTCCAAATTAATCATATCACAATATCCATTAGGTACTTATAACGCGTTATACATCAATAACACATCATGATACTATCATAGATATATAGTAGTATACTTTAGAAGTTTCAAGTACCCACGAATGATATTATACAATCACAACAAAATAACTAAAATAGTAATTCTAGGTTTTTTTTGTAATTTCGTTCAAATTTGAACTTAAAATTACTATAAAAATAAACTGTGATTATGAATTTTTTAGATTTTTTGGTAACAAGATTAACTACTTACGTGGAATCTTGTTTTAAATTTTCAATCCTTAGCTATAAAAGTTGAACATTTTATTAATTATTAACTACAAAATAATTATTCAATTTTAAATTGGATCTTTAAATGCTTATAAAATAAAATTACCTATGCCTATTTTTTTTTTTAATATTTTTCAACTAATATTGTAACAATATATCAGGAGCCTTGTATTAAATTTTTACACTTTTTGGCCCAACCGATAAAACTTTATTGATATTTATAGAAAAAAAAACTAAAAAAACTGAAAATGTCCGTAAACAGCTCAAAAAGAGACAAAATATTATCAAAATTGTATGGTGTATAGAAAATGCTAATTTAAACATTCAGTGAAATTTCCATGTACCTACAGTTATTCGTTTTTGAATTACAACAAAATAAGGAAATCGCTACATGAGAAATCGAGCGTGAATATCCAATGTTGTAAAAATTTGAATTTCAAAAGCTCATAAAAATTTAATTTGACTTTCTTATAGACATTTTTTTTTTCAAAGGTAGATAATCTTATAAGGAATCTTGTATTCAATTTTAAAATCTTAGATTTAAAAAGAAAAATTTTCACGAATTCTTAACTCAAAACAATTTGCTAATTTTCTTGATTTTTCCATATTTTGTCAATTTTTGAACTTTAAATTTTTATAAAAAAAAACTGTGACTAAGGAATTTTAATATTTTTCATCTGCCTTTGAAACAATATGCTATGAGCCTTCTATTAAATTTTCAAGATTTCTTAACTAACAAATAAGTTTCATTAAAAATGACACCTAAATGTAAAAAAAATTGTCATTATTACCAAAAAAAAAATTAACTCTTTATAAAACAAAAAACAAATTGCATGAATAAAATAAAACTATTCAAACAAAATATGTCCGAATTACAATCTAAATTTGAAAATGTGTCAGAAGAAAGTGTTACACAGAAACTGAGATGAACTGCAGTGGATACCAGAAGACAATCATTGAAGTAATAGTTTCAGCCGCAAAGGTAATATGTTAACATGTAATCCTATTCAACATACAAATAATAGCTATTGTTTTTTTCTATAAATTAAAAATAGATCAGCAATCCAAAATTTCGGCGGTATTCGGATGAGTGGATAATGCTTTGTATGTTGTTGTATATCAGAACTCCAAGTGGCTATAATTTTTGTAAAAAAAATAACATACTGTCACTCTCAGTGTCAGCTCTTTAAGGCGATAGGTTCTAGCCATGATAGATACAACTTGTGGTTTTGATAAAAACTTTTTTACATTATTTAAAAAACACCTAGAACGCAAAACTACAATGCAAAAACACAGAATTATTTTAGTGGATGAAATTTCAGTTAGAGAAGCACTTACAGTTTGTTCGAAAACTCTGACATATAAGGGTCTTGTTGATTATGGTGAAGAGTACAAGGCAACTGATATCAATGAAAAAGCCACAAGTGGACTTGTTTTTATGTTCCAGCCACTTTCCGATACATATTGTCAACTAGTGGCTGTTTTTGCCTCAAAAGGATCAGTAGTTGGCACTGAATTGGCAAAACTTGTGATTAAATGTATCATCCTTTTAGAAGAAGCTGGTGCAATCGTTCACGGTATTGTGTCTGATGGTGCTCAGACTAACAGGAAAATGTGGTTGGAGCTAGAAGTTAGTGGAGAAATAAATTGTTTAAAAAATTGGTTTCCTCATCTACTCGTTGATGATAGGAAAATATATGTATTGTCTGACACACCTCATATCTTTAAAAATGTGAGAAACAAATTATACAACGACAAAGTATTAAAAGTAAGTTCAATATACGTTGAGGTCTTGTATTTGTAATTTATGTTTTAATGTGTGTATTTTAATTTTGACGCTCTGAATAGAAAATTTGGCATTGAAGGACTTAGAATTAATGGCAAAGACTAACAGGTATAACACAAATAACAAATTTAATATTTAATATACTTAGTATTTAATAATAAATTAATCATTACTCATTGTTTTTGTTTGTTTATGTACCGGATATAACACAGATATACTGGTTACCATAGACATATTAATAAATAAATTATTATTATAATTATTATTATTAATATGTCTATGCTGGTTACACATCGAGACTGTAACACGACTCGAAAAGCGCGATTGAAAATGTACTGACTAGTAGCACTATCTAGTGGTCTCCTCAATTTATTTTAACCACGTAAATTTATTAATAATGAAAACTAAGTATCTATATATACCTAAATAGTAAATATCTTAGTATTATAGATACTATTTACTTTTATACATTAAAAATTTAAAACCTCGTTTAAACATATATGATATATCATTAATCGTGATTAACACAGTAGTATTGTTTTATGGTAGTACTTGTCTACTTTAAAACACTATAAGTCTATAGACCATAAACAACAAAATGACTTGTTGTATAAAAATACCTCATGAAATTTCAAAAATAACATTTGGAATACCTAAAGACGAAGAAGAAAAAAAGAAATGGGAAGTAGCTTTAGGTGTATTATTTAAAAAATCAAATCGGGTTTGTTCAAAACATTTTTATAAAGAAGACTTAAATAATACATGGACGTCAGGTTTTTTTTTTGGTTCATAAGTTTATTCAATTTGTTACAAAAAAGAGAACAATAAGGACAATTGATTGTAAATATAGGTTATAAAAAAAAAAAAAAAAAGGCAGATTAAAAAGACTGTAGAGGCCTCCAGCGGAAGTACAACGACTATCTAATTTAAATACCTATATTAAAATATCAATCTAGAAAATGTTTAGCCTATACTATAATCAAAGTTTATTTTAAAAATAAAACAATAAAACATTGATATGGTACTTATTCTTATTCTTAGGTTTGCTTAAAACGATGGCAACTAAAAAAAGGGGCATTACCATTTCTACATCCTTTAGAAAAAAATGAAAGTGATAAAGTAGAGGTTTGTTAATTTGTAATGTAATAACTAATAGTAGTACCTACATTGTATTATTAAATTTAGAATGTTTGGTGTATTGTTTATATAATATAGGATGATCCATATTATAGTGATTTGCCAATACAATTGCCAAATGACAAAAGGTAGGTCAGGTTCAAGTATAGTGAAAATAATATAAAACGAGCCAAATTTAAATTTAATAAAAGATAATTTTTAAATAAAATAAGGTATGTACTAATTTTTTCTCCAGATTGAACTCATTAATCATTTATCATTATTCCAAGAAATATTTCATAATGTATCTTCTGTTAATTTACCAAATAACTGGTTTTCTAATATTGAAATTTTGAAAAATGAATACATAATATGTTTTCACTCATTAAGTCCTTTAAAATCAGATCTAACAAGATACATTGAAAAACATCTGTTTATATCAAATGGTTTGTAAATAGGTTTAGATATTTCAAAGTAATTTTAATTAAATAATTACCTATTCAATTATATTGTATTTTGTTTTATATTTCTAGACTCTAAAATATTGTTGCTCTTAAATGGAAAACAAATATCACCATTAGAAATAGATGATACATTTGAAGAAAATAATACTTTGAATAAATTTCAAATACTTTTAGATAAAGTTAGTATAATAAAATGTTGCCAAGGAGCTATCATTTCAAACCAAAATGCTAACATTAAAGCATCATTTGGTGCTCAGTATGTGAAGTCCAGTGGCCAACAAGGAGGCTGAAAAAAAATACAAAATGTGAAATTTGTATAAAAAGTTTAAATACTGAGTATGGTGAATCTACAAATAAAGCTGCCGACCTTGTAAATTTAAAAACCAGAGGGTTCTTAACACATCCAAATAATAATTTATTTTTAATTACTCAACAAGTGGAGTTGTGTTTTGAAAAATATACTAATTCCTCAAACCCCTTTGGGCTTTGAGAATACTTTTGAAGAATTTTTTCAGAATGAAAATAGAATTCTCACATTCCCATGCAAACAACATAAAGTTGACATGTTAACCAATATATTCGTAATTTATATAACAATGAGAATGAGGCAATTTTCGTATATGAAAAATCAAGAATCAAAAAAAACAAAATAAGACCAAAAAAAAGCTTTCAAAATTAGTGAGCACCTAATGTTAAATATATGAAAAAAAATTAATTTAGATACATTTTTACAAGTTTTACAACATATTACCTTTAATAGGAAGTTATTTATTTAGATAAATATTGTTTACTGTATATTGTAAGTATACTATATATTATATTGTATATATTTATTATTTGAATAAATCTTGTATCTTATTGATTATTGATTTTCTAATAATCTTTATAAATACAACAAATATTACAGATGTGTGTAGTGGTTTGGATGTCTGCTACAAATCTAAATACGCATACTAAATAGTAAATAACATGAATGTTTTACTTATTATATCTAATCGTAATGGTCTTATTTAGTATAACTTTTAACTATTAAATATTTATAATTAATCATTAATATTATTTACTGCATATATTGTCTTTTATTTTAATAGGTTTTACAGGTTTTTTCTGAGGTATTAGCCATATTACCTAATTAATAATTAATTATTATTTATTACTAATTAAAATCTTTTTGTCCTTTTGAATATTTCGTGATTTTACAATAACAAGTAGTTCCTAAGTTAATCACCTAAATGGCGCTAGTAGACAGTCCATAACATATCGCGGTTTCGTAGCCGTTTTCTGCCTGTGCAAAGCATAGGCCGTTGGGTAACTAGTATATCTTTAATCGTGCCACGGACTAAGATATAATGGACTGGAAAACGAGCAGCTTATCAGTGGCCTCGAAAGTATGTACAAGAAGCAAACGCGGGGGGTCGCAATCATAATCGAGAGTTTACAGCGCCCTCTGTATAAAACATGGACTGAGATACAAAATGTGACGCAAAATAAAACCACTGGTAGCGCTGAAAACTCTCTATTATGAGTGTTGATGATAACAGAGACACCTTTTGCGGGCCGTCCCCCGTCATCCGCCCGGCGATCACCATGTCGTTTCCAGTCCATTATAATATTATATCTTAGTCCGTGATTATTACCTAGGATGGTATACAAGACATATTTCTCAACAATTGAATAATATTATAATAGGTACAATAAAAGTTTTCTTTGATATAATAACAATTCATTTAATAGGTATGCAAAATATTTTTTTATTGATTTTAAGTACAAGTGTCATAACTCATAACATTCAATTTGTATAAATAAAACTGTTTAAAAACTTACAACTATTTTGATACCAATTTGGCTATAGTTTTTTTTTAACTTTGTTAGTACTTTTTGTTTCGTGATTAGTCATGTATGCGTATTGTCTCATTCGCATTGCAATATATGATGTAAATATAAATTCAACCATATCTTCTTTGTGGATTGCACACGGAAAAGAAACAAGGTAATTATTATTAAAAAATTCATCTACTGTGTCGTCAAATACATTTTGGCTGTCTGTGTGTTTAACAAAACACTTCTCATTCTGTTTCAGAAGCATGAAAAAATTGCTATCAGGATGTGTTAAGTAACCACGAGACTTTGGGTTAAGAAGCTTTGCAGCCTGTGTATTGGAATGGTTGTCAATGTTTTTTATTCCAGATAAACATGCATTACAACTTGTTTTCTTGCTCACACGTTTTGCTAAATATCTATTATATTGTAACAAGTAATTATTAATTTTAATTTATATAAAATCTATGTCATATTTACCCTGCCACATAATAAACAACACATTCAAATGTTTCAGCATCAGAAAAATCGTTATTCCTAAAAATGTCATCAACATCCCAACGTCCTTCTTCAATCACTTGGTCAATATGATGTCTAAGTATTAAAATTTTAGCATCTCTAATTTGTGTGGAGTTTTCTTTCATTGCATCTTTTAAGTCACCAATACTTATATTTGGTATGTAATCAGAATCTTTAATTAAGTATTGATAAATAATAATTAATAACCTTTTATTAAGGTATCAATAAAGACATTTAATGAGATTCAAGTTACCTCCAGATAATGAACAATTTCCAGTTTTGGGTGGCTTTACCAAGGAGTATACTGAGAGAAGTCTATAGAGTTGAAGGAATGTCAAAGTGGATGGATGATCATTGGGACCTGAAGCTTGTCTAATAATTCCAAAGAATTTCTGAAATTTGTATTTTAGAAATAAATGTAAGTACACCTCACATAACAAACTATTCTGTTTTTCATTATTTAGGTATCATATAGGTATATTAATACATTTATCATATAACTTATAACTAGTAGGCATATTTCTACATTCTGTAACACTTACTTCTAATGAGTCCTGGTTAAATTTTACTGTAAGTACATAGTGAAAGTTGCATTCATCCAATAAATAATTTGTCAAATCAATGGTCGATTGGAGTGTTATTCTCAATGATTCGGCAGTAGTTTTGGTTAAAAACTGTTTTTCATGTAAATACCCATCATTTAATTGTTTTTACCAGTTGTTTAACCAAACTAAGCTCTGTTTTAATACCTGTATTGTATAAACAATTGATTTTAATAAAAAAATTATTATAAACAACAAACATCTGACACTAGTCTTACAAACAATTAATTACATGACATAAAATGATCTACATACATATCCTATAAATAATTTAAACACACAAACACAGAAACCATGCAACACATAATAAACCTCTAAATCCTTGCTATTCTTTCTAACGCCTTCAGCTGAAAATGTCCTGTTAAGGGCATCAAACATGCTATTAATTTGTAAAGTAAATAATTCTGTCTCCAACGAATCTTCCAAACCTTCACAATCTTGTTCCCGGTAAAACCGTAGCCCCATTGCCATTGAATTACTAAACAACTAAATGCATAATCATTTTTTTTCAAAAATAATTTAATACATAGTTGTTACACCAAAATCAAATATTTTATAATTTTATAGTTACACCAACTATAACATAATAACAAAATTATTATACCTACCTGCGTGGCATACTTAACTTTCATTTTTGAAAGATTGTTAAGTTCTATATGGCTCTTTGTTATCTTGGGACATACTTTAAGTATAAACTTTGAATTGTTTTCTAGTACCTTACAGTAATGTTCCCATTTTATAAGATTTTTACTATGATGTAACTGAAAAATAATTTTGTTTCTTACAACTAAATTAAAATTAATGATATAATATAAAATAATATTACTTTTAACTGTTTATTCTCAATTCTGTACCAGTCAGTTTCTGATATTTTTGATAATGTGGGGAGTATCAAAAAACACGAAGACTTTACGACTCTCGTCAAAAGGATTATCAAAAGAATTATTGAATTCTGATTGAATCCCACTTATACCGAATGTCTTACACATGGTTTTGTTTGTTGAAGCTCCGTCACATGTCAAACCTAGTACTTGTAGTCCAGCGTCTTCCAGTAATAACATAGCCCTCAAGACTAACTGAGCCA
Source organism: Macrosiphum rosae (assembly GCA_016617965.1). NCBI lineage: Eukaryota > Metazoa > Arthropoda > Insecta > Hemiptera > Aphididae > Macrosiphum > Macrosiphum rosae. The sequence continues at coordinate 2,531 of WHPZ01579565.1, read as the reverse complement.
ATTCATTGCCTATGAATATTTTCAAATAGTGAGACAAAACATTTAAATCTTTAACATTTTAATGCTTCATAGATCTTTATATTGTTTAAGAAATAAAAGCAAAACTATGATTGGGAATTTTACCTTTAACTGGTCCTTTCGATACGAAGACTGCTATAGGCTGAGTGACATTATCAGCTAAACTTTGCCATATAAAAACAAGACCGTGGTCAGCTAACTCAGATCTTTCAGTTTTACTATAAATTTAATTTCTAAAATCTTCTAAACCAGAGTAGGTAAGGTTCCTACTATTAACACTTAAGCTTGTTCTTAAAAATACTTCGTCTAGTAGTAATATTCTCTTTTTTTGATCAATAGTTTTGTGTACAAATTTTTTTTTCAACAACTTAAAAAAGCTATTGTCAAAACCCCATTCCCCTTTAATTGCCAATAAATGTTTTCTTATTGTATCTACACATGGTAGGGGTAACAACTTTTGATTTCTTAGAAATTTATATCCAAATGGTGAACTGTAAAAAAAAAATGTCAAAACAAATGTGTTAAGTATTAATAATGACTTAAGTCTTAATTATTATTCAAATAAAAATAAATGAATAGATTTTGCTATAAATATTACCGAATTTGAAAAAGTAAGCATAACAACATCCAGTTTTCAGAGTAACGTCTATTTTTTGGATTCTGGATTTTAGCAGCAGCAAACACTTCCTTCAACAATTCTGATTGAGAATTTGAAATCCCATGGTTCTCAATCATTTTTAAAAGTGTACTATCTGAAGTATTTTTCATTTGTTGTTTTGAATCGTTTAAATAATTTTGTAACCTTAAAATGGTTTTCTTTGCTCGTACAACTTTTTGTGTTGCAATCTTTTTAGTTTGTTTGAATTTTTCCAAAACAGATCTCTTAAACGGTGAAAAATATACTCTTACTGGTTTTCCAATAAATGTTCTCTTTTGCATTTTTCTCAAAGAATCTGATAGTCGTTTACACATAACACAGATTTCACTGTAATAATAGTAAAATCATTGACAAAACCGTAAATAATAATTATAGTTTAATAAAATGTTTACTATAATTCTTACGCATTGGTGACTAGAATTTTTGAACATTTATAATGTTTCCAATTGCTATTTATTATTTGACGTTCCAAACTAGGTTTTACATCTGGGTATGTTGAGACTGGAGCTGATTCATAACATACTTTTACAGTATTAAACATGTTTATTATTTTGGATATAACATTAGCAGAAACTATTGCGAGTGGTACATTTGGATAAAACATTTGTTGTTCGTTGTTAGATAATTTTTCATTCAACACATGCATAATTATATCTAAAGCTGTAAAATAAATTCATTTGTTTATTTTCATTAGTTCGCAAATTAAAATGTAAACACTAATAAATAATAGGAAAATTTAAAATACCTGATGAAAGAACTAATTGTTTTTCAACATTTCTTTGGTAATTTTCATTATATTGTCCCATTGTGAAAAATGTTAAGGTTCTCTCTTTGTTAACTGGATTTGTTGTTATATCACTAAACCAACTAGCAGGTAGTTTTGATATTTCTAAAAGAATGTCAGAATTTTTTTGCACGTTTTCTTGAGCATTACTGATGTTTTTTATATTTATAGTATTTTCTTCAACCTTTACAAACGCTCAATTATATTTTATTTATATATTATATTATATTATATAGTATTTATAAGCATATTACCTCTATGCCATATTCATTTTGTGTAGATAAACTATCAACAGGTGAATCAAAATTACTACAATCCATGAACTCATCTATCTAAGTATATATATTATAATTATTAATTGTATGAATATATTATATAGAATAGTATTTGAAAATGTACTTCAATGCCTGATTCGTTTTGTATGTTACAGCTATTGTTATCCTCAATTGATATCTCAGTATAATTATTTGTATTTAACAATAGTTTAGGTACTGAACCAGGTATCAATCGAGGTCTTTTAAGGCATATCTAAATGTATATAAAATTAAATGTGTTAACTGTTTATGAATTATTTGTAACAATTTAATAAACTAACTTCTTAAGTAATCAATTTTTAAACTATACTTACTGAATATTTATTTTCTGAGACCTGATTTCCAAGTACTAACAATATCATTTTTCAGAAAATGAGCACCACATATTTTTGAATTTGGTTTTAATGGTACATCTATTACTTCCTCCCATTTTAAAAACAAATCTTTTGGTATACCAAATCTTGACTTGTCAGTTGATGTACAATGTGGTATACAGCATTTGAAAGGGTAATATTTAGAAAAACTAGTGTAACTAAATATACTTACCTGGTATACTATTTGGGTATAACAATTTACTCCTTATTAAACGAACGTTAATAATTAATAGCTCACAGTCTGTATTATAATCGTTCAAATAAGTAAAATCAGTTGAAGCGCCACTGAGCGCATTTTACAATAGACGCGTTTAAAATATTACGGACCATTTCTGTCCGTGTTGGTTGAACATTGCACGTAGCTCGTTGTTCCATCCGTCTTC